>JABTXL010001118.1:3553199-3602756 GCA_025134845.1 Neodon shergylaensis
GATAGATAGATAGATAGATAGATAGATAGATAGATAGATAGATAGATAGATGATAGATAGATGATAGATAGATAGATAGATAGATAGATAGATAGATAGATAGATATAGATACATAGACAGACAGACATACAGACAGATAGATAGATAAAAATAAAACAAAAACAAAATCTTTTTGAGCCCTGGTTATAGACTGAAAATGCTGCAGGAAGGAGCTGAGACACGCCCCATGTGCGAGGTGCTTATATGCACAGCAGCTGTGCCTGTTTCTTTGTTCCAACCAGGCTCCTGGCTTCAACATTGCAACAAACTTATGGATACATGAGGAAACACAGATCCATTAAACAGTACCTTAAAAATACAAAATATTTGCCATGCTGTGGTGGTGCACACCTTTAATGCCAGCTCCCAGGAGTCAGAGGCAGGTAGATCTTTGTGAGTTTGAGGCCAGTCTGGTCTACAGTGCTAGTGCCAGGACAGTCTCCAAAGCTACACACAGAAACCTTGTCAAAAAAAAAAAAAGAAAGAAAAGAAAATGAAAGACAGAAAGAATGTAAAGAAAACAAGAATATTCATTACAGCAAGGGAAGAACGCAACAACAACAACAACAACAAAAAAAGCATTTGTCAGCTTCTTTAATTCACCTGAATCTAATTTCCATCTCAGCTTTTCCAACAAGGGCCAGCGCAGTGTCCCAATATCCCTCTACCCTGGGGATTAACACTGTGTTCAGATTTTCCACAAGTCCCCAAATGTGCTATACTGACAAACAGTATCCTTACCTATACCTCCTTTGTTTTCTGTTGTCCCTTCTTACAATCTATCATTATTCATTTTACATTTCACAGTTTCCTTTTATGCCCTTCCTCATCCCCTCCTCCCACCACTCCTCTACCTCCCTCAATCCACTTCTCCATTTCTCTTTAGAAAGAGGTATGTCTGCCTCCTCTAAGCCCCAAGAAAGCACGTCATATCAAATTGCAATAAGACTAAGCACCTCCCCTTGCTTTAAGGCTGGACAAGAAACCATTATGAAGAATAGGTTCCCAAGAGTCGGTCAAAGTGTTAGGGATAGGCCCTGCTCCCACTGCTAGGTCTCACAAAGTAGACCAAGCTACACAACTGTCAGATATATGTAGAGACCTAGATCATCCCCATGCAGGCTCTACGGTTGTTGGTTCAGACTCTGTGTCTTTGAGCTCAGGTAGTTGCTTCCATAGGTTTTCTTTTGATGTCCTTGACCCTTCTGGCTTTTACAATCCTTCCTCCCTATCTTCAGCAGGATTCTCTGAGCTTGGCCTAATGTTTGCTATGAATCTCTGCATCTGTGTCCTTCGGTTACTGGAAAAAGGATCTTGATGACAATTGGGGTAGTCACTAATCTACATACAGGAGATGTCCAGTTCATACTATGTATCCACCATTGCTAGGAGTCTTAGCTGGGATCTTCCTTGTAGATTCATGGAAACCTCCCTTACACCAGTTTCATTATGAGCCAGAAATGCCACTCCTTTCCATCATCTTTTTCCGTGCTCTCCCCCTCCATCCACTCCAAACCTGGATGCCTCATGATCCCATGTTTACCTGCCTCTAGTCCACCCAGGATTCCCTTCCTGGGGAAATCCATGTATTCCTGCTTTGCCCCTCCTTTTTTACCTAGCCTCTCTGCATCTGTAGATTACAGCATGGTTCTCCTTTACTTTACAGCTAATAACCACTTATGAGTGAGAACATAACCATGCTTGTCTGGATTATCACATTCAGGATGATTTTTTTTTAGTTCCATCCATTTGTCTTAAAGCAAACAGAAGGTCATCTCATGCCATGCATGCTTTTGTTTGCACAAGCAGAAACAGAGGTTTTGTCAACCTCCTACAAGACCAGACAATTTCAAAATTTAACCCTTAGCAATCCTTAACATTTGGAAGTCTTTTTTTGCTTTATAGTTCTCTTAAGCACAGTAATTTTAAACTTTTAAACATAGAGGTAGCCATCAGCAAAATATTAGTCATAACCATGCTTGTACTATCATCAACTCAATCAATAATATATAAAGTATAGTTTAGTTTTATAATTCTTTCCTCCTAAGTCAGTGGTGCCATTTGTAAAATATGTTTTAAGAAAGGTATGGTTATATTTTTTATTATTATCTTTTTTCCTTACAATAGATAGTTACTAGATAACTGTGTGCTGATTAACTGGTGAGAGTTTTCATTTTAATTAGTCAATATAGTCCCTAGCCTTGAAGAACATTTTTTTATTTTATTATTTTATTTTCTAATCAGTTCTAATATGTCTTTTACTATATTTTCCCACCAAGTCTCAACTTCTTTTTTTTTTTAATTTATTTATTATGTGTACAATATTCTGTCTGTGTGTATGCCTGAAGGGCACCAGATCTCATTACAGATGGTTATCAGCCACCATGTGGTTGCTGGGAATTGAACTCAGGACCTTTGGAAGAGCAGGCAGTGCTCTCAACCGCTGAGCCATCTCTCCAGCCCCCAAGTCTCAACTTCTTTTTTACATTATTATTTTATCCATAGTGTTTGGTTTATAATCATTTCATCATTTGTCTTACAGCTTTGTACTGGTGCAAACACATGATTTTCTTCCATATGTTTGCTTTTAAGGAAATTCAGTGCTTTAGTATTTCACACTCACTTAGCCCACCTGGTATAACTGAGCATTTACTGAGAAGATAGATAAATATATGTCTGATATTCCCCCATCTTTTCCAGTTTTACTGATTTATCTAAATGAGGATCCATTGTCTGTCAAATGATTCAAAATTGCTGCATATGATTGAGGAGTTAAGGAAAATTAGGCACTAAATTGATTCATCATTGTAATAAATAAACTCAGTACATGAGAAAAACGATTAGTAAGAAAGAAAAATGGTTGGAGCCAGACTGACTTGTTTTACTTCCTGCCACTGGTTCACTGACCTTAGATAAGTTACTTACTTTCATCTGTGCTGGTTTTTATATCTACAAGGAGAAATAATCATCTATAATTTATAAGTATGGGGGTAGGGTCAAATGAATTAGGGATGGTTCTAAACATCAGTAGCTCTACATCCTTTAAATGATGAGATACATTTAAGAAACGATTGTGTTTTTGTTATATAAAGAAATACAGCCCGTCTCATTTGTGTTCTGAAAAATAAGTACAAATTTTCTGAGGATTTCATGAGACTATGAAAGTATACCATAGACAGTAAAATATGAAAATAACAAGTTAATACAAAAAGTAATGATTTATCAAATGCTTTCTCATAACAGAAGAAACAGTAACAGTGTAAAATGACAAAGTACAGAATATATGAAATATTTGAGAGAACTATAATAAACCAAATATTAACTTGTCAAATACATAGAGACATGAAAGCTACTCAGTATTTAACAAAACCAAGAAATCCATATTTTAAAAAAATAAGCCAAAACACATACTTTCAAAAGAAGGTATAGAAATGTTCAATAAGCATATAAAAATCAACTTTATTACATTATTAGAGAATGTAAATTAAAACTAATTAACTAGACATGGCCTCATTTCAGCTTGACTGACAATCTTCATAGGCAGACACATATTTGCATATATATTCTTTTCTTTGATATATGAAGGTATAAGTCATAAAACTAAAAAGAAACTACAATAAGGGAAAAAGAAGTCTTAAGAGAGGATTGAGGTTGCAAAACAAGCAAGTATTCAAATGAATGTACCATGGAACCTGAAAGTGATTCAAAGGGGGAAGAAGATATAACCCTTTAGGGAATGAAAACAAAAGGGAGAGGTGTAGGATGGAAGCATGGAAGAAGAGAACCCTCAGAAAAAAAGCATGAAATCCATACCTTGTATGCTAATAAACCTACAATTTAAAAGATAAGATTATGGATGGGTAATCACTAAAGAATAGGAAGGGTGTCTCAATGAGACATTAGCATGGTTAATAGAGGGGATAAATAGATCAATTATCCTCAGGAATATACATAAAAATGACATAAGAGAACCCAACAATTTCTACAACTGCTATATACTAACTAATAAATCACAAGAAGAGGGACTAAAATCACACGTGTTGCAAAGATGAAGTGGAAATACATTCGCACTGCTTGCAGGAACATGAATTAATACAGTTCTTACAAAAATGTATAGTGTTCTTTCAAAATTAAAAACACTATCATGTGATCTCATAAATGTGCTCCTCTTCCTGTCCAAAAATAGTGAAATGGGTGAGCTGACGTGACACCTGCACTCACATTTACTATAGCAGTCCTCAACCATCAAGAAAGAGAAATAGCAACATTGCCCACTAACTTGAACCTGGAATAATTGCAGTTAATGGGAAATCAAGCAGGGGCCACGACAGGAGAGGGGACTGTGGGACAGAAACCTTGAAAGAGTGATAGTAGAACATCCTTGGGTGACACTTACCCCCCCCCAAAAAAACCATAAACTAACAAGAATCTCAGTGCCAAGCATGGGAAACTTCCTTTTGCATTGTTGGTCAGGGGATCCAGGATTCCCAAAGAAAGAACATGTTATTGCTGTTGACTTTATTTGTTTATAGAAAAAAAAAAAAAGACACCACATACTTCTGGAAAAAGACCTGGTGAAATCTAGCTGGATTTGACCTGAAGACTTTCACCCTGAGGACTAGTTTTTATGGTTTTAGGGGGAGATACTCAAGCTACCAAGGGGGAAAGCAAACAATAATCCTATCCAATTTTTATATGATATGTTATGTTATGTATGATATGATATGTTCACAGCAATGAGCACCATGACAACATATTCTGAAAGCGATGACAGAAGCACATATATATATCATGGGAATAAATAACAGCCATCTAAAAGGATTTAAGGTCAATCAATAAGAAATACTTCATGTATGGTACTGAAAACCTAGCCAGATTACCATGGATGATGAGGCTAGGGAATCTAAAGGAAAACCTACTGCTCTTACTTTTCTAAACCTAAGTGCTAACTTCATTATAAATACTTGGCTTTCTACCTACAGATGAGTTCAACATTTACCAGTCATCAGGGAAGGTGCTATCTGCAGCAGACAAAGACCATTCTGGAAACTGGTCGGAACGTAGAGAGCAACTGACTGAATTAACCTCCTCAGTTAATGCATTTATAATACAATCCCTTTACCTGAGGCTCAGGAAATATCGCAGAAGGAGCATCAAAGTTGTAAACACCAAATAATCAGGGCACGTACTGTGAACAGTATCCTTTGCCATATAAAAAAAGCACATACAGTAAGGAGGAAGAAATAGGTCTTGGAGGAACCGAGGCTAAGAGTGATGACTAGGATAAAAATGTATTATAAGCAATTCTTAGAGAACTAATAAAATATCTGATTAGTAAAACATGTAAGAAATACTTGTGGAAGAATAAGAGAGTGAGGTAAACATACACCATGGGATACTATTTACCAAAACAGGCTAAGTTCTGTCGTTGACTATAAGGGAGGATTTCAACAATTATGTTTAGGGAAATGAGTCACATTTAAGAGAACTTTAAGTACCACATTATCTCATTAGTGTAGAGAACCCAAAAATGTGAATCTCATAAGAGTAGAAAAATGGAATGGCATTTATCACAATTGGTATGATGAGGAAAGGGGGAGAGTTCAAGAGGGAGCTGTTAATGACTACTAATTTATAGCAATGAGATTGAAAGGAAAAGGAAGTCCTGGTGTCGTATGGATCAGCAGGACAATTAGAAACAGCAACCATGCTGTGTGTTTCTCAGAAATCTTTAAGACCTCACAATATTCTAATATAAAGATGTAATATTTAAATTAATATGTATGTATAACCCAACTAAAACATTTCACTGTTTTTTCTAATACATTTACATATGTGTGTGTGTGTATATTGGAAAACTACTTGTTACTCCATTAATATAAGGAATTATATGTAATCATTTACCATTTTAAAAAGGAACTTGAATGAAAGAAATATATGCTTCGTAATATGAAAATTTAAAACGTGCTGAGAGAAGTCTGAAGTTTTTCATCACATAAGTAGTTATTTAAAAATTAGTTGCATTTACTTAAACTTGAACAGCCTGCAATATAATCAAACACTGGAACATCTTTTGATTTTTCATAAATTTGTGCTTTTTGTCTCCTGAGTAAAAGTTATCAACACAGTAAGACTGTTAAGAATAAATGACTGAATGAGTAAATAAAGTTAAACCATTCTATTTATTACTGAAGGACAAATAATTGGTGTTTGCTTGTTACTTAGTCTTCTCTAATCTTTTTCAAGGTGATTCCTTGGGCTTTGGGGATTGCACAGGTTTGGACTGGCATTTGTGAGGTTTAGAAGTGCTCCGTTGCGTTTTGATAACCACCATTCACTTTACATTGAAAATCACTAGGCACATCTTATTGGAATATCAAACACTTTTTGCCTAGAGTCATTTGAGCTGTTCATGAGTCATCTTGATAATTTTATTTGTGGCTATTCAGAATTTAGGCAGCTCTACTAGTGGCTTACAGGAAGTCACTGGTTCTTTCTGAAATGCCAAAGAAGAGAACAAGTTGCCTTAGTAATGACTGTTTCTCTCCGTCAAAAAGGTTTTGTTTGCATCTATTCTATTTATCCCTGCTCTCATCAAAATCATGAGTAGAGTCATATCATCTATAAAATTAGATTACCAATGTGATCTGTCTCTCAAGTAGTTAGCAATAACAACTAGCTAGTGCTTCCTGTGCTTTTTCAGTTTCTTCACTCACTCTACTGTTTCTGTACAGCTCATCAGAGGGTATCTCTTTCTTACTGATCCCAAAACCCCTATTCAGGACTCACTGTCCTTCAGTGTCCTAAAGTTATTCATGATTCCCAGTTGTGCTAATGTTTGTACAACGATTTTGGTCATATCTTTCCAAATCCTACAGTGAATGTCTTACTCGCTTACTTTATATTGAATAAGGGTTATATTTAGTACCTGCTGTTTTCAACTGACTGGACTGTAGTTGAAATCTTTAGCTATCAGAAAAATGTCCCTTCAAGATCATCTTACTATTTCAGAAAGAATTTCAGCACAAAACGTAAATTAGGAAAGGAGTTTATGAATATCCTACATGCAGGCTCCTGGGATAAGGGGCAGCTCCTCTGATGGGTTAGGATGACCCTGACTGCAATAGATACATGCAAATAATAGCAGAAATGATGGGAGACAGTATTTACAGAAGTTTTGCAATTTCCCAGAAACTGTCTCAAGTGCTTTCAAAGTGCTAACCTGTGTAACCCTCAGAGTAACTTCACAAGGAGCTGTTAAACTTATTTTGTAGTAGAAGAAATGGAGATTATTTCTAGTAAATCTTACCACCAAAAATCAGTAGGATCAGTCTTTGCCCTGAGGAAGTTTGTTTACAACAACTGAGTGTGAGTAATACTTCTAAGCAAACAGTGGCAAAAATAATGTCATCTTGCTCCTGATTAGGGTCTTTCCTTTGTAATGAACTAATCTAGATTATTGATTAAAATTATGTTTTTTAAAAAGTATTCTGTTTAAAATATTGTATCAAAGAACATCTTTTATTCATGGAAATGTTATATTTTACTATAAAACTAAGGCTTAATAATAGATAATAGGTTTTGAAATGCTACTACATGTTAGGTAATCATTAATAAGTGGTTATTGACTAGATTAAGCATCAAGGTGCAAAAAAAGAGCATTCAAGAATACACTCTCTTCTAGTTTCTGTTGCCCAAGGTTATTGTAGTGCTTGTGCCTTGACAATGGAGTGGGAGACTGTGTGAAAGAAAGACGTGTCCTAGAAAGAGGAGAAAATAAGGACAACCAAAGAATGAGAACAAATGTAATAACAAATGCATGTGGAATGCCATAATAAAACATACCAATTTATATACTCATTTTAAAAAACAAATTTGAAATCTCATAATCTGTCCTTATTATATTTTTATCCAGAATGTATTTAGAACAAAATACTTTTGATCAGTTACATTCTTTTCTTTCTTCCAAGAATTTTGATCCACTTAGAAATACAGTGTATAGAGTCAATGTGACAGAAAAAAGGAAGTAATCCCTCAACAATCCATTTGCAATACTCAGTTCATTAGTACAAATATTTCCAATTAATAAACAAGATAATGTCATATATCTTCAGTTTTCCTAACAGATAAATACACATACTGAAATATACAAATGATCATTATAAAATCATTGTTTTAGATATCAAATGTATTAAACTTTTGATCTTATTACAAAATGTTAAAATTTAGCTAATGGGGGAAATTTGCTAAAAATATTTTATATATCAAGGACAATAGTTTTAGGTTTATTGTCTAAAATCTAAAATGTATTTTTATCATGTGTGTATATGATGTATGTATATGTAAGAGGGAACAGTATGGTGTGTGTAGACGTCAAAGGATTTTTTGTGAAGCACTTTCTTTTCTGCTAAAATATGTGTGTTTGGGGGTGGGATGCGGGGTGTCACACTCTCACAGCAGGCAGTTAAAGCTCTTACCCTATAATCCATTTTCTTGTCCCTAGGTTTATTTTTAAAGGATTGATATGGAAACTTTTTCTCCTGTCTCAAAATTTATTAAATTACTCCAAATTTCAGTGTGGTAATATTCATTTATTTAAAGTTTATTTGTTTGATTCTCTTTGTATGGTTATGATTCTTCTCTAAAAACTCAAGGAATGTATCCTTCCTAGATAAAGGGAAGAAAATTGACTCAATGATTTTATTAGAAAATTCTAGGCTTTGTAAATCCGAGGATTTACAAGCCGCTGGCATTTGGTTATCCACTCCTGTGCAATACTACATTGGCAACAGCAGACATCTTTGTTTGCCTCTGACTTATGGGTCACATTTGGGTGGGAGAGCCTTGGCTGGGGGCTGAGAAATAGCTTCAGCTGGAATTCTGGAAATCTGGAAACCCACCTCCCCATCAGGTCCTCCATGGCTCTGGCCCTTTAGGTTTCTTTCTCCCCAGGCAAATCCTCCTGAAGAACGTTCCTGAGTTTCTGACCTTTCAGAACATGACAGTCATGATGTTTGGACTTCCTATTTATTGGGTCAGGTCCACTGGTCTTGAACGTAGAATTTGCCGGGGTTATTAGCTCCTGAGCGAGACAAGGAATCAGGCCCTTTCTCCCACAGGCTAACACCCTAAGCAGTTCTGATTAAACACAGGTACAAGGAAAAATAAAAAGGGAAAAAAAAGAAAACAAGCAACAACAGCAATAAGAAAACAAACAAAAATCTACTTTTTGTTGGAACTACACTTAGAGAATTTTCCCCCCAGATCTATAATTGTTTAAAAAAAAAAGTCACTTTTAAAAGTATCTGTTCTCTCATTTCTCCCAGGAAAGAGACCTGCGTTAATTAACAAAAGCCCCACCGTACACTTTGAAATGAGAAAATTTCAGAGACCTAAGTTCCCAAAGGCCAGAACAAACATAAGACTGGCAAAAAGTTACCTGGATCCCTTTCTCTGAGATGCAGAATGCAAGCTGTGCAGACTCCTTTCCCAACACAGAAAACATTATAGCAAACAAGGGATTTGAATTTAGATGTTTACTCAGCTTCTCTGAATCCTGGGCTCTTTTGTTTCCCATCTCTGCCAGGAGATCGGCTGTTTTTCTTATGCTTTGGCTCCCCACGTCCCCAAAGCTAATATGCAGTCCCTGGCAAATTACAGCTTTCAGAACTGGAGCGGAGACTGTGGCTTGAGGGTAAAATTAACTCTACCCGCTGATTATGCACCCACCCCACCCCACCCCCCGCAGCCGTTCATCAAAATGTACAGCGGAAGGCTTTAAAAAATATACATATGCATGCAACCAGAAATTTACATGAACTCGGGAGTCAGTTAAATATCGAAATTAAAAGCTGGATACCTAAAGCAGAGGTTTCCAATAAGAGAGACCCCCCCAACATTATAATTTGACATTTGATATATTTCGTGATCATTCTGGTTTGTGCCTGTGTACAATATCCTCTTGGCTGTTTTTCATCTCTTCTGTATGTAGAACATCCTAGGTGAGGCAATTGTAAGCCATTATGTCCCTTTTAGGTGCAAGTATTTCCTCCTTTAATCTGATCACATATCTTCCAAGTTGCCCATGATTAATCTAAATGTAATAATAAAATTACAGTGAGCTCCCGACAGAGAATTGCAGTAAACTTTTTGATGAATCTTGAAAGCAGTAAGAGACAGAATGGGTTTGTAGATATTTAGATCTACATATACCCTTAAACACAAAAATTTACAGTACATAATCTTTTATGTAAGATCCATTACGTTTGGATACAATGTTGCTCTGTGCTGCAATACCCTAAAAAAATTGCATTTGTCCTGATGTTATTCATATGGCCAATGAATACTCTGCTACCCTGTGGGATTGCTGAACAGTGTCGTCTGTGGAAGTTGTCAACCTGTGCTAATTGAAATGTTTATAAAATGTTGATTTTGAAATATTATTGCTCAACAGTTCAATAGTTCTTTAATGTGCCCTGTTTTATTAATGAAATGATTTATAGAAATATTTAATCTCACTGATTTACCATTAGCCTTAATGAGTCTAGTTATTAAGTACTCTATTTCCAAAGGCTATGAAAACATTCTTGGCAAGGGTGGAGTATTCTGTGATGAGTTATTTTTGCCGAGACACAATCAATGCTGTGGGAAGCTCATTCCTCAAGAGCAACAGTGCTATTCATGAGCATATAACTTGATGATTCTTTCTGCAATTTTCATACCATGGCTTTTTTATTTATAAGAAATTTAATTTTGATTATGAAAACTATCCCAGAGAACTATTAAGCACTTTTAGATGATGATATATTCATAATTTTTCATATTAATTAAACTAAACTCTGACAGCAAACCATTTAAAAATACTTAAACCGATTCTTGAAGAGTTTGTAGATTTCCTCCATAGGAAAAAAAAACACATTTACTTAGTTCCTATTGTCTGGAAAAGTATTTCAGAGATTATCACCATTTTTAGAGTCATACTTGAATAATAAACCAAGAACAGTAGATATATTAGATCCACTTAAAACAGCAATTTCCTTTCTTATAAATAAAATTCTCACATTATACAATTTAGCTGTATATTTTAAACCTATTTTTATGGTGGCTGTGTGTAATGCTATCCACAGAATTTTAGGATTCCAAGGACAGATGATAGGTTTAGTATCATTCTATCTTTCTTGATGATAGACAAAATAATTTGCTTATTTCAGATACTGAAGAAAATTATTTTGTAGGATCACCTTAACACTCTTATGATCTTAAGAATGTATTTGCCTCTTTTAGATTTTAGTGATTATTGAGCATATTCAGTCTATAGGAATAAACAAAACACGGGAGCACAGTAAAGAATATGTCTTTCTAAGCTGGGCGGTGGTGGCGCATGCCTTTAATCCCAGCACTTGGGAGGCAGAAGCAGGAGGATCTCTGTGAGTTCGAGACCAGCCTGGTCTACAGAGTTAGTTCCAGGACAGGCTCCAAAACCACAGAAAAACCCTGTCTCGAAAAACAAAAAAAAAAAAAAAAAAAAAAAGAATATGTCTTTCTTTAAGCAATCAAATTAAAGTCCCAAACTACTGAACTGTTGAAAATGGCCTCAAATGGACTTTCTACTATTACTATATGTTTTTGAACTTGCAGTATTGATGAATGACATGTCATAGGAAGGAACTGGCAAGATACAATGGCATAAAATACCAGTATTATGTGGTTTACCCCATCAAAATTGTATATTTCCTCTCCCTTGTTAGATTTCCTCCACAGTGCAGGATTGTCTTTGCATTATTGGTCGCATCTGGATATGATTTATGTGGGAGGTTGATGATTAATCAGAAACTTGGGGATTGCATGAAAATCCCCTGTCAGCTAAACAAAATGCCTTTTAGAGTTTCAGATGAGTAAGTGAGGAGTAGCCTATGATATTATTAAGAAAAAAAAACCAACATAACCTCAAGGTTTTTATTCAGATTCAGAAAGGAATTTAGAAGAGATTACATTTGTTGGCTGCAGGTCAACAATATGAGATATGAGCCTACTAATTCCAGAAGACAACTATACATTTCAAGGACAGGTTTACTTGTTAGTTATACTAGGTTCCTTATACTAAAGGACCATTTAAGTTTGAAGCATTAACTCCTTAATAATACTAAAAAGCAAATTACTTTTAGCAAATGCCATATTTTATATTTCACAATATACCTGCATTACTGAAGAGTCACTTAGCATTCATGTTTGAAACATAAGAAGTGATACCTAACAGTAAGAGACATTTGTGGTAAAGTAAAAGTATTATCATAATCTGTTAACAGATTTATAATGTTGTGTAAGGACTAACAAGAAAACAAAATATTAATAAATGTAAATTGGCTTCAGGCTGTTTGGAATTAAAAATGAAGTAAATATTTACAACACAAAAAGGATCCAAATAAGTTCTACAGAAACTTAATACAAAATCAAAGTTTTTAGAGAAAACAATGCATACATTTAATAATGAGTTGTGTTTTAGATGAAATTTTTAGCTCTTACATTTTTCCTTCAGCTTACAAAGAATGCATTGAAAAGCCCATATGCTGTGTCAAGCGAAATTAAGCAAAATTAAATTCTAAACTATTGAGAAATACAATTAAGGATTAGTATGGTAAGCTCATATTGCTTGGGGTTTTGTTTTAATGTCAATGAGCAAAATAATTACAAGTTTATGATTTAAAAATTATTTTATTTTTGAGATTGTAATTTCATCATTTTCTTCCTTCTCCTTTTTCCCTCTAAATCTTCCAATATACCCCTCCTTCCTCTACTTCAATTCATAGCCTTTTTATCCATAATTTCCTAATATTACAGCTCAGTACAGGAAAGTCTTCATAACTTTGTTATGAGGCCTGACATGACCACAAATCTATTTATCTCCATATTTACTACAATTAATATTAAGAGTCACAGATTTGCTAGTGGAGCATCAAGGTGCTAATGCGATAATGTACACATCTCTTTATATTTATTATTAACCATTAGAGGTTTTGACATAACTCCTCCAATAATTTCATGGTAGACTGTGATATTGTAGTGCATCTTTCATGATTTTGGTTAAAAAAAAGAAGCAGCAAGGACAAACTTTTATTATCAATATGATCTAAATATTTTTTTTACTTTGTATAAGAATATGGATGCCAGGTTTGTAAATCAGGGGATGGATTAAAAGCTAGAGATTGATTGATCAAATCATACTTGTAAAGGCATCTGATTGTTTGCTATTTTTTTATCTGTTTGGCATGGAGTATTGATTTCAAAGGTAGAATGAATTGGGTTTATATTCTATGCTTTGTAAACTGTATGAGTTTATTCAAGGGTTTTGGCTTTCTTGTACTGACTATCTCTTCAAGGAAACAGAAAAAAGAATGTATAGTAGTCTCCCCAATAGGGTTAATATTTAAAAAAGTAAAACATGCATAACAAAAAAAATGAAAACCTTTTTTAGCCATGAGCTGAGTAATGATTATGTGTTAGAATGATCAGCAAATCTCTTCTGATCCGTACCTGTATTTAGTAAATACTACCTCATACAGTCAATATTATAGAATCAAATTGAAAAACTAAGATGAAGACCTCCTCAATGCATCCAAAACAAAATGTATTATGTATTTTATATTAGGCTATTTTTAGAAATAGGTATTCTATACTTAAATAGACATCTTACACTACTTCTAACTAGTAATCTATAATAATACTGCTTAAAGATTATACATTTAGTTAGTGTGGGGATCCATAATGAGTTGATGTAATGAATGATCTACTGTTCTAGTGCAAACAACTTCAAATATCTTTTATAATGATTTCCACTCCACAAATTCAAAGCACACAGGTTTTTACAAATATGTAACTGTGCTTAAACCAAGTGATTGGGAAAGTGTTTACTGCTTGTAATATGTCATCACTCAAAGGGAGAAAGTTCAGGCATAAATTAAAGTAAATAGAATTGCTGTGGGAACTCCTTCAGCCAATAGCCTCTAAGCTATCAGCCCACGTGGGCATGGTCTCTTATACTATAAATGCAGTCATAAAGTATGTTTGCTCTCTCTCTCTCAGCTGCTGGATTTGGTTCCTGTTCCCCACTTGTAAAGAAGACTGTGATCTGTGAATCTATCCCTAAATAAACTACTCTTGATTATAGTCAATTCTGAGCTAATATGGGGGCTACTTTATAGTGTCAATCTACATCTTGCGTCCACATGAGTCCCAACTCCATGCATACCAGTCCAGTCCAACAGGTCTGTTTTGTGGCCTGGCTAGCTCAGTCGGTAGAGCATGAGACTCTTAATCTCAGGGTCGTGGGTTCGAGTCCCACGTTGGGCGCCAGATGAAGGCAAAGGAGTAAGTCAAAAACAATCCCACACCAGTTTAGAATTATGATTAATAGAATGGTTATTTATTTAAAGGGGAAAAAACTTACAGATCACTGTCTTAGACAATAGCCCTCTGCGCAATCAGGAAGGGAGTCTAGTCGCTGGAAGCGAAGCAGGAAGTAAGAGAGAGCGAGAAGGGAAGTGGCCGTTTTTTTAAAGGGAGAGAGACCACACCCCAATGGGCTGGTATCTCAGCAGCTATTGGCTGGAGGAGCGGAAGGACCTCCCGCAACATCCCATACCCACCTGCCTGACCTACTAAGAGTTTTTTTTGTTGTTGTTGCTGTTGTTTTTGCCAAAACCTGCTGCAGCAGAGCTACCTGTATGGTGGGCCTATTGCTGTAGAACTTGGCAATTTCCCAGGTTTGTACAAGCTTTCCCCGCCCTGCCACTTTCCCTGCCACTCAGTGACATGCACAGCTTCCAGTCTGTGTTCCTAGCATGTGAGCTCTGGATTTCTTGCTATCCTGGTCACCAAAAATCTCTATCTGTGTATGGAATTAATTTTATTTCTTTTAATTTGTCAAGCAAAGCATATTTGTCAGTATTTAAGCAGACACCAATGTGGAACTGAGAGGGACTGTTCACGCTGCTGCCTGTCATGTCTCTCCACTATGCAGCTGCAACCGTGACACCTGCGGATCAATAAAGATTATTATACCAATAACAATTTACTGAGATCTCATAATGGAGGTAACTTTATTTGAGTAATAAGTAAATATATAAATTTGAAAATTATAGAACAGCAGAATATTACCATCCAGGAATTTAATAACCTTTTTTTATACTATAAATGGTATTCTGCAAAGTTTATAAGATTTTTCTGATATATCCATTTATTGGATATTGGGACTTAGCTTTGTTTTTCATATTATATCCTTAAGACAACGGCTTGATAACAGAGCCAAGAATCAGAAACTTATAGAAATGATACAGTCTTTACAGACTAATAATGAACAACTAAATGACAGGACTAATACCATTGAAAATCAAAAGGTAGCTGAAAAAATTAATATCATTGAAAGGATAACATTACTTTGACATACAAAATTCAATCCATGTCAAAGGGTATGGAGAAATTATCTGAAAGGATTCACATTATTGAATTTGATGATGAAAATCTGCTGAAAATTTATGATAATTTAGCAGAGTATCTCTTCAGGAAGACCATCTTCATGCTTTCCAAATGATATCAAAGGATGGAAAGTTATCATTAATGGAAAATTTTCATAACTTGAAATCATATGTGCAGAATGAGGACCAGAGGCTACATGACTCAATGAAATCATTAGAAATATTCATAAGGGGCTGGAGAGATGGCTCAGAGATTAAGAGTACTGACTGCTCTTCCAGAGGTCCTGAGTTCAACTCCCAGCAACCACATGGTGGTTCACAACCATCTGTAATGGGGTCTGATGCCCTCTTCTGGCTTGCAGGCATACACACAGACAGAATATTATACACATAATAAATAAATAAATAAATGTAAAAATAAATATAAATAAATAAATAAATCTTTAGAAATATTCAGAAGCTGGATGGTGTTATACACCTTTAATCCCAGCACTTGGGAGGCAGAGGCAGGTGGATTTCTGTGAGTTCAAGGCCAGCCTGGTCTACAAGAGCTAGTTCCAGGACATGCTCCAAAGCTACAGAGAAACCCTGTCTTGAAAAGCCAAAAAAAAAATAATAATAAAAATAAAAATAAAAAAGAAAGAAATTAAGCAAGAAGTAATATCTTATGGCTGGCATTCATCATATTTTAGGGAAATGGTAAAGACATAGAATTTCAGCAATAAAGTTACCCCACATGGTAGACTTTAATTAGTTTCAGTGGTCCTGGAAGATGGACTGCAACTATTGTGGAAATGCTATTGGCAAGAAGAAGCAAAAATTTTAGAACATCAAGGAAAAGCAAAGGATTAGAGACTTTCCAAGATCAAACTCTTGGCAAGGACACTTATGCTGACCCATAGGATCAAGCTATTCATGATGAACATATCTTTTCCCTATGCCACACAACAGCCTTATTGTGTGAGACAGGATGCAAGAACTAGGAAAGTAATTGAACCATATATTAGGGTTAAAGAAAGCCAAAGTGAAGCCTTTAGTGACTTTTTACTAAGCTTAACTAAGGCTATACAAATAGAATTAACAGACCCAGAAACTAAACATGTACTTATAGAATCTCTAGCTTTGGAAAAGGCCAACTCAGAATACAAAAAGATACTTGGAACTTTAAAGGTCTGATCAGCACCAATGGATGGATGGATCCTGCATACAATGAACATTGAGATATTGACTATAATACTGACACTTGGGTAAGAGAAGCAATTTCTAAAGGTATAAGGAGATATTAAAACACCAAATGTTTTAATCATGGTAGAATAGTATATCTGAGAAGGGATTATAGACAAGGCACTCCTAAAAATGATGTATGTTTGAAAATGGCAAAAATAGAAGGCCTCAATCTTCTGGATTATGTAGAAAATGTATCAAAGGACCAATGAATGTAGATCAACAAAAGACAGACAAGCAACAAGAAACAATCAGAAAACTCCTTGGGAGTGGCCTCTCACAAGTCCCCAGGTCAAACATGGTCCATTCATTCCCAGTCACCATTGAGGACATATCTCACCAGGAAATTTTTTTTTAAAAAAATTGCCTGGTATAAAAAGCCATACTGTTCTGGATGATTGAATAAACATGAAGGATCACTCAAAAATTTCAATAGGAAATAGGAAGTGTATATTTGAGCATATGGTGCAGGAGAATTGTCTGTATTTAACCCTGTCTCAAAAAGCCAAAAGTTAAAAGTAAAAATAAAAAAATAGAAGCTAAAGTAAAGCCACATAATAATAAAAAAATACACAGAGAATCTTGATATTGTGTGCTATTATGCTCCCTTTAAATTTTTTAAATGCTGTGAAAGGAGCAACAGCCACTAAAAGTTATTTGCTTATAAATGCTGCTAAAATAATCCAAGATAGATATTTTGAAAATACCATGACTTCAAAATTGAAGTCAAAAGGTATGTTACTTTGAAAAGAGATTTTGCTTTTGTTTCCATAGAAAATAAAAGACTGCAGATTCATTCTAAATTTAAAAATAATCAGGTTCGATCCAGGAATACCACCTAAAAAATCTCCAGTAGGAACAGATGGCCCAGATGACAGAGTTCTACATCCAGAACAGGTTCAAGACTGCTGCCTGAGATGATCAAGACTCACAGGATACTCCAGTCAGGACTTGATCATAACTCTCAATTTTCTTTAGGTCCCCATAAGATTATCAGTGCCCCCAACCAGCCAAAAGTAGCCTAAAATATTATGTCCACATTCCCCCCAAAATGGACTATTGTTTAAAAAATGGGGGGGGGGGGTAGGAGAATTGTCTGTATTTTGTCAATCATGTTTTAAATAAATGCTGATTGGCCAGACAGGAAGTATAGGCAGGTCAAACAGACAAGAAGTAGAGGTGAAGAGAACAGAAAAATTCTGGGAAGGAGGACACCCACTCCCCCCATTCATGCCCAGACCACCGAAGAAGCAGAATGTGACTTACCCCTCTGAGAAAGGTACTGAGCCATGTGGCTAATATAGATAAGGATAATGGGTTAATATAAGTTATAAGAGCTAATAAAAAGCATGAGCTAATGGGCCAATCCATTTATAATCTTATGGAGATCTCTGTGTGATTTTCTCTGGGACACGCTGGCTTTAGGAACTGGGCAGGACAAAAATCCCGACAAGCCAGCCCCTCATGTTACAGGCATACTTCTATAAATGATCAAAGCTAAAAGTGCATATAAATAACATTGTAATTGAGGGAATACTGAACACAGGTTCAGATGTGACTACCAATATTCCAGAATCTTGGCATCTGAAATGGCCCCTTCAAGTGAAAGATGTTTAATTCCAAGTAGTTGAAACCCCATCTCAAGTGAAATAAAGCATGAGATGTGTGAAATGCATAGGGCCAGAAGGACAGAGTGGAAGGATGAGGCCACATATCACTAATATCACAGTAAATTTATGGGTTTGTGACTTGATGCAGCTGATTAACATTCCTGGAATCCTAGAAACTCAGTTTTCTGGGACAGATATTATAAAGTCTTATAGCAAAAGGTCATCAACCATTCAGGCAGTACAAGGACTTGAAACAACTAACAAAACTTCGGAGATTCTGATGGTCCTACCTTTGAAATGTTTAACTGAGGTACCAATATGGGTTAAGCAATGGTCTTTAACAGAAGAGGGACTGGAGGCTTTAGAATAACTGGTACAGGAGCAACTAGATGCTCCCTATATTGAAGAATCCAACAGCTCTTAGGATTCTCCTGTATTTGTTGTTAAAAAAAAATCTTTAAAATGGAGAATGGTGACAGATCTAAGAAATATAAGCAAAGTAATTCAACTTATGGCCCAATACAATCTGGAATCCCTTTGCCTTCCCTATTACCTAATGTATGGTCTCTTATAGTTATCATTTAAAAAGATTGTTTCTTCACTATACCCTTACAAGAAAGTACAGAAAAAAAATGCCTTCACGGTGCCTACTTACAATAATTCTCAGTTTACTAGGAGATATCAATGGACTATTCTCCCTTATGGAATGATTAATAGCCCTACCTTGTGCTAATACTTTGTAAGTCAGCCATTGAAAATAATATGCAAACAATTTCCTAAATCTAAGCTGGGCAATGGTGGCACACGCCTTTAATCCCAGCACTCGGGAGGCAGAGGCAGGCTGATCTCTGTGAGTTTGAGATGAGCCTGGTCTACAGAGCTCGTTCCAGGACAGGCTCCAAAGCCACAGAGAAACCCTGTCTCAAAAAACCAAAAAAAAAAATTCCTAAATCTATAATTTACAATAACATGTATGACATAGTGCTATGTGATTCAAATGTAGATACTCTAGAAAGAATATTTGAAGAAGTAAAGAAAGTTTTGCCTAAATAAGGATTACAAATTGCACCTGAAAAAATACAAAGAAGAGATTTTATCAATTACCTAAGTTATAAAATAGGTCTAGAGAAAATTAGAACACAAAATGCTCAAATTAGGAGAGAATGATTGTGAACTCTAAATGGCTTTCAAATATTGCTAGGAGATATTTCCAATCTACAATCCACTTTTGGAATAACACCCAATATACTAATTCATTTAAACAAAACCTTAGATGGTGACAAAGAATTAAATAGTCCCTCAGAATTAACACTGAAGTTGAGAACGAATTAAATTTGGTTGAAGAGAAATTATAGAAAGTACATGTGGATCAGGTGGATCCAAATCTTAATTTCATTTTAGTAATATAATATTGCCTTCCAGAATTTCCCCTATAGGGATTTTAATTAAGAGGAAAGATGTTATCTTAGAATGTATATTTTTACCACATACAACCAATAAAAAATATTAAACAGTAGGTAGAAAAGATCTTTGAATTAATTATAAAAGAAAAATTGAGACTTCATCAACTACCAGGAATAGACCCAGCAGAGATTCTAGAGCCTTTTACTACTGATGAAATTAAAAAATTATGGGAAGGCAATGAATTCTGGAAAAGAACTTGTGCTAACTCTTTAGGAGAGATTAATAGCAATTATGCCAAAAGTGATAGAATTACCCATATAAAGAGAACTACTTGAATTCTTCTTCACATTGTAGGTGACACACCAATAACTGGAGCATGTACATTCCATACTCATAGAAATACACCAGGAAAGACAGGTTACAAATAAGATGATTTAAGTTAGGTGGAACAAAGCTCTTATAATTCTGTCCAAATGCAGAATTCTATACTATCCTCATGGTACTAAGGGATTTTAAAGAACCTCTCAATATAGTTGCTGATCACAATATGCAGAAAAGGATGTTTTTTATATTGAACCTTCTGAATTTATACCACATGATACATAATTGATTTCATTATTCATTCAGGTTCAAGATATAATCAGGAATAGGCTTTGTCTCATATAAATAATACACATCTGACTCCATATGCTTCTGGCAGTTTCTTTAGCACAAGGTAATGCAGAAATTGATTGATTATTGATTAGAAAAGTGATAAAGGCCTCAGAATTTCATAAAAACATAATGGCAATGGCAAATATTTAAAGAACGAGTTTTCTATTATATGGCAACTAGCTAAGGAGATTGTAAAGGGATTCCCAGCTTGCTCTTTCTATAACCAAACAACACTCGCTGCAGGGCGTAACACAAAAGGTACTCAAGGAAATAAAACCTAGAAGTTGGATGTGTTCTATTTTGCATATTTTAGATAACAAAACATGTACACCACACCATTGACACTTATTCAGGTGTTCAAAGGGCAACTGCTCTGAACTCAGAAAAGGATGATACAGTAATTATGCATTTATTAGAAGCTAAAGACTTCATGAGTATATAAGCACAAATAAAGACAGATATTGGTCCTCCACACATCTCCAAGACAATGAAACAATTTTTGCTTATTATAATACAAGGTATATTACAGGTATACCAAACAATCCTACAGGTCAAGCAGTTACAGAAAGATCAAATTGAACTATACAGGATATGTTAAACAAACAGGAAGGGCTGGAAAATACCTCCAGAACTAGATTGCATAATGCTTTATTAACCTTGAGTTTTCTTAACACCAATGAGAAAGGAACAATGGCAGAGAAACATTGGATAATAGAAAAAAACTTCTGAATTAAATCAGCCAGTGTTTTTCAAGGATGTGTTGACCTCAGAATGGAAACCAGCAGATATGCTACACTGGTGAAGGAGTTTTGCTCTTGTCTTTACAGTAGAAAAAATGCTATGGATACCATCAAAATTAATAAAGATTTGGTTTGAAAGACAGAAACCTCTTTAGAAAGCTCATCCAAAGAGGTGACAATCATACAGATGGTAAGAAAACCTCATAAGGTTTGGGACAGGGTTCCATTCTTGTCTTTGAAGGAAAATACTCATCTTCAAAAACTCAAGAGACCTTAGACATTTAGATGCCTAAAGAAGAAAAGATAGCTATCCAGAAAAAAACACCAAGTAAAGAGAAATCTGACTTATGATGCCATAATGGATTTAAAGTAAAATTTCATTACCTGAACATGTATATATCTCTACATAAAAATCGAAGCTAGCTGTGGAATTGGACATGGTTTTCTTTCTTTAAATTCAGAGTTTATGTCTCATATCAGGAGCCATCTTGTATGAGAAAGAAAGAAGAAAGAATTTATGAAAAAATTTACTTCTCTCCATACCTATTTTTGTTTCTCTTGTACCTTTCATTGAATATATGTCTATATGAATAATGATTAAGTTTTCCACAATGAACAGCAAATTTTCTTGCAGTAATCTTAGAAGTGTCTGCGATGAAAATGTGGCCTCACAACATTGATTCCACCTGGTTGATATGATGTCACGATGTTAATAGTGCTACTTTAAAATCAGTTTTGGGTACCAGCTGCTCAAAATGATTCCAACTTGGTTAGCTGAATTGGAGCACCTTCTTACAATGTTCTGGCCTGGCCAGAACTTCAAATAAGAACTTCAGAAAAACCCTACTGAATACTCAGAGACTACTTGCATTTATACCAGATAGTAAAGTTGAAATGTAACCATCATTTTAGTTTCACAAGGTTCCATAAAAAAACTTTGCCCCCCATGAGAGTTGGAATCAATTCTAGAAGATGACATCCCTTCTCCCAACAATGTTTGTCCTCAGAGTTAGTTACATAAATTGGGGGTTTATTATAACTATATAGGGTTCAGGATTGGGGTGAAAATTATGTATATGCAGGGATCTTTTTGGGGAAAAAGGAAAATTGGATGGGATAATAAGTAGATTATTGTGAGCTTACTCACACTTATAATAATAGTGAGTAAAAGAGTGAATAATTATAATCCATTATTTATAGACAATTTACATTGATATAGAATCTTGTATATTGATCCAAATTCAAATTAGATTTGTTATTTTGAATATTCTCCTATTTCTGTTTACAATATTTGTACACCTAGGCAAAGTTATTTTGTCTGCTCGTATGCATGCATACTTCTACCTCTGCTTAAGACACTTTGTATATTGATATAATTTTAGGATATATCTATCATATTGCACTGGACAGTTCTACTTCTGGTCAAGATACTTATTCATTATTTACATTTTAGGTCATTGATTTATTTACTATACAGTTGTTTAAAGTTTGCTTAATATTCTAATATGAAGTCTTACTCTTTAAGCTATATAGGAATTAAGAATTATAGGACAATAGTCATCAATGTTTGTCACACTTATAGTTAGACTAATCAGATTCTTTAGATATATAAAGATTGTATTCTGCATACATAGGTAATCTTCAAACACTTCAAAGAACCGTAGAATATGGCATTTAAATAATGTAGGGTTTTTTTGGCATGAGACACGATTGCTCCTGGCAGCACTGATCTATTCCCGAGAGAATGTTGGGCACTGAAGACACTTGGCACTTGTTTTCTTCTTGGCGAAACTGGCCTTTAGGCACAGAAATGTCCCCTCCTCCACCATGGACAAAATGCATGGTGACTGGACAGGACAAGCAGGACACAAGAAAAAAAGATGGCCAGGACAGGATAACCTGGTTTTGAAAATTTTCCTGTCTCTGAAAGTGGTCTGTCAGTTACTCTAGACCTTATCTAAAGTTGTTTTTTCCAACATCGCAAATGAGTCTGGGTGATAGCACAGGTAGCCAGTTGTCTTTGTCATTTATTGCACATTTTGAAAATTGCTTTATTGTACTCCTGTTCACTTAAGTAATGTTATTTCCCCTCACAGGTCTTTAATGGGGTTGTAGATGAGGTAGTAATTGTGACTTTCCTCTCATGACTTGACCAAGCTATTTCTAATACAGACTCCTTAGAATAGGATAATGATTGAAACATTTAGCATATATCTCTTGTTTGATATTGTTTATACTGGTTATAATTCTAAGTTTTATACTTAATGTTTGTGCTTATTGTATATAGCTTTGTATTAGGCTTAGAACTCTCTTATTGAGACAAAAGGAGGAGGTGCTATATGAACTTCTTCAGCCAATAGCCTTTAAGATACCAGCCCACTTGGGTGTGGTCTGCTATACTATAAATGTAGTCCTAAAGCTTGTCTGCTCTCTCTCTCTCTCTCTCAGCTGCTGGATTTGGTTCCTGTTCCTCTCTCATACAGAAAACTGTGATTGTGAGTCTGCCTGTAAATATCATACTGAATTCTGAGCTAGTGTGGGACTACTTTATAGTGTCAATATACACAGAATCATTCACTGAGTAATTTATTCATAGTTGTCTTGAACATGAAGGCAGATACAGAATTATGTAATGAAGTACAATCAAAATTAACAAATCAAATGTGAGTAATACATAGGCTACCAAAAATTTAAAGGAATGAACCTACATTTTTGAGACAGGATCTCACTTTTAACCTTACCTGCCTTAGGACATTCCATACAGACCTGACTGTCCTAAAATTCCTAGAGATTCACCCACCTCTACTTTTCAAGTGCTAGAATTAAAGACATAACAGATACAATTAGTTTTAAGCAAGTATTTTTTTCATCCAGCACTTCCAAGGGATACTCTGTTCTTTCTCAAATTCATAGTTTTATTTTTAAATTATTACTATTATTGATTATAATCATTATGTTATATTAATAAAATGTCTTATGGTCCCATAATGAATCC
This sequence comes from Neodon shergylaensis, assembly GCA_025134845.1. Classification (NCBI taxonomy): domain Eukaryota; kingdom Metazoa; phylum Chordata; class Mammalia; order Rodentia; family Cricetidae; genus Neodon; species Neodon shergylaensis. Next base: position 3,577,337 of record JABTXL010001118.1, read on the forward strand.
ATTTAGTTTTGCCAATATAGGTATATATTCTTAGTTCAGACCATTTGAATTTTGGTAATCAGAGTGTACATCTCTAGAAAAGAAAGTTCTCCTTTTTTCACAAGTCATTAATTGCTTATGGATCTTTATTGATGTGTGGAGCCCTATGAGATTTTCCCTGCTTACAATGGCTTGTAAACTGGTATTGTTATCAACCAAGTCTTGTTTAGACATCCATCAGATATTACAGGTGCATGTTCCCTATTCTTCATGGAAGAAACAAACTACTTGCTCATATCTGGATTCTCTGGCTTACAATCTTTCCATGCCAATATCATTGATATTCCCAGAGCCATAGCTGTAGAGGTGTATTGTGTTGTAATAACTGAGTTAAGCACCCTGTGATCAGTTTTTCCTCTGTTCTGTGACCAGATGTTGATTTCTGTAAAGGTCTCAGTTTGCAGTAAAATGTTTACTGCTGATGGTTAAGAGCTACATTTGCCTGCAGGTATAATGATAACACGTGGTAGCTCATACTGATAATAATGTGGATTAAGAAGAACACTTATCTATTGCTGGTGGGAGTACAAACTTGTATATCTGCTATGGAAATCAGTATGGTGGTTCTTCAGGAAAATTGGAATTGATCTTCCTCAAGATCTTGCTGTATACCCCTCTTTGCCATATAATGCTTCATCTTACCATAGAGACATTTGCTGAACCATGTTTATTCTTGCTCTATTCATAATAGTCAGAATTTGGAAACAATCTAGATGCTCCTCAACAAAACAATGCATGAATAAAATGCTGTGTGTTTGCACAATTGAGTATTCTTAGCTTGTTAAAAAAGAAAAATGAAACAAACATGACACACAAACCCACAAGACACCATAAGATTTGTAAGCAAACAGATGGAACTAGAAATAAATAATCCCGAATAAGGTATCTCAGACTCAAGAAGACAAATATGGTATGTATTCACTTATCTATGGATATTATTTGTGAAGGCAGTGATAACAAAACTACAATGTATAGAACCACACAGGGTAGATAATAAGAGACACAATATAGATCTCATTAATGAAAAGAATAGAATAGATAGCTGTGGATAGATTGGGAGGTATAATAGAAGCATCATTTGTAGAAAGAATGGAGTTTGTAGGGGAAAATATGGGAGAAGATAGCTAATATTAAGATATATTTGAGAGATAGCATGGAAACCTAATAGAGTAGAAATTTACTAAAATATATGCATATATCAAGACAATCTAAATGAAATCACCAAATAATGGGGGAGACAGAGGCTCAACAGGCCACCTCTTGCCACCAAATGAAGCTTCCAATATTGAGATTGGCTCATATTTAATTGAGTTGCTGTCCAAAGGGCCTCAAGGGAACCTTTAAACAACCCAAGCTATCAGAACACGGTCCAAGAATGGAGTGTTTGTGAAAAAAATACAAGAAAACAAGACAAGAGTCTTGTGACTTCTGTTTCTTCAAAACAAGGGATTTTCCTCAGAATGGCTTTCCATGCTCCTTCTAGGTGCTGTAGCAGATAGGAATGAGTTTACTTCATATTACTCATTATTGATTATGGTTGTTATTCAGTCATGTTCTATGGAAAAACAGAGGCAAAAGCACATTTTTTTGCCATGTGTAACACTTTACTCATGTGATTCTTCTTATGTATTCTTTATGATTCTTCTTTACTTGTATGTAAATAGTCTAACGCTCTGAATAAAGTTTGCTATTACATGAGACTTTAGTCTGCCTCATTTATAAACTCCATTAACCCAGATGCCAATGCCTCTAGAGTAGTGACAGCACCCTGTTACCAAAACTGTAGGTTGCTTTCCCCAAACTGACTGCAAGGCCTAGTTGTTAAAGACAATACCTACAAATTATAATCTGGAGATGATCAGTCTGTTCTGGCCAAGAGCCTTCACTCTTACTATCCAGCATCTTTGGTTCAGAAATATACTCTGCACAGTTCCCCAAAAGAAATATTAACAGTAAGCCAATCACAAACCCTTTATGTATAGTGATGTACTGCCTGCAAGATGTGAAAGGACAGTGGATGGTGGATAAACAAAATTGTGAGAGAATGTTGATAGAGTTCTAATTGGTCTTATTAATAAAATTCCAGAGCCAGTTATTGGGGCAAATACTGAAAGATCAGAAAGAGAAAGGAACAAGCCACAGCCAGTTCTTACCTTGGTAACTCCTCAGCTGAAGAAAGGCTGACCTCATGTCTCCTCCTGCCTTATATTCCTCTCTCTGCCAGACCATATCACCTAGGCCATATCACTTCCTGTCTGTTTCTACATACCTCTATCATGCCAATTTATGCATGAGTTCTCATTGGTATTATTAGTAAAAAGCCAGAACCGGATATTGGGGCACATGCTGAAAAATCAGAGAAAGAAAGGAGCAAGCCACAGCCAACTCTTACCTTGCTAAGTCCTCAGGAAAAAAAAAAGGTTAACCTCAAGAGAAACCAAGTGATAATTGATTTGTCTCAAGGCCCACTCCACAAGGTAGAATCTAGATCCAACACTGCTTGAGTGACTAAGAACCTCAGACTAGATAACAGAGGAACCTAAGGCAAACTCAAATATTACTGCTCTAATAAAAATAAAAATAATATACTGAAATATTGACATTGTACTATACTTATGTCATTTCCTTTTTAAACATCATTTGAGAAACTTCTCCTGAAGCAGATGGGAAAAAATACAGATACCAAAAGTCAGATGTTACTCAGAGTGAGAGACCTTGGAGCACTCAGCCCTAAATGGGATGTCTCCATCTATCTTCCCCTTCAGAGCTCGAAGAAACTGTGGGAGGGGAGGTATTAAGACTTTAAGAACCCAGAGGAGATGGAGGACAGTAGGAAAACAAGGCCTTCTAATCAACAAAAGCAAAGTTCATATGAATTTACAGGGACTAAAGAAGAATACATGGAGCCTGCATGAGTCTGAACCAGGTCCTCTGTACGGTTTTATTTTAAGGGACGGGACTGCTGAGTGTGCAAATGAGTGGGTCTCTGATTCTTGTGCCTTCTCTTGGGCTTTTTCTTTCTGTTGGTAAGTCTTGTTACATTTAAAAAAAAATGATTGAATAGACTGTCATCTATATTTTCTAAGAGAGAGAAAAGCAGATTTGTTTTTTAACAGAATGACACTTAATCTATTAACCACACCAGAATTCGGAGTAGTTGGACAATATTTAATGGCTCCACAAGTTTTGTTTTGTTTTGTTTTCTGGTGTGTGTGAGTGTGTGTATATGTGTAAGTGTTTGCTTTTACTCGGTTACAGTTCAGAGTTACTGTTTTATTTTTGTTGTTTGTTTTATGTTGTTTCTATGTGGCTTTATTTTGTATTCTTGTTTTTTGGGGGATTTTACTGTATTGTTTTTTGCTTAATTTTGATAAATAATTTAAAGTTTCATAGGTAAGGGAGGGAAGAGATCTGGAGGGACTTATGGATTAGAGGAATATGATAATATTTGAATTTGTAAATTATTTTAAATAATCTTGAAAATTATTATAAATACATGTTTTATTTTATTACTAATTAAATTTAAATGTATTAAAATGAATTAAAGTTAAATAATTAATTTAATTGATAATTTTAAATAACTAAAAAGTATAATAATAAATATATATTATTTGCCAAAAACAATTTTAATTCTTCATTGTCTTCTTGATAACCACAATTTGGGATGATACAATAATCCCTTTAAACTTACATTTGAATTAATAAACAAACTGAACAAGACTAGTCAGAGAGACCTCCGACACATTAAAAATTATATTCTTCTTGAATTGTCATGAACAAAAGGGAGGCCTATCTGATATATGGGCCAAGGTTCTATTTGAACAAATAACAACTCTTGGGGGAAAATCACTGCCTCCATTGTCCTTCATTGCAATGCACTCCGGGGTTCTGCTTTGCTCCTGCAAATTCTATTCTTCACTTTATCTCTTTAGAAAATATTAATTGTTTGGATATTGTGGTATACAAGTGTGACACCAGCAATTTGGGGATGGAAGCAGGAGAATCGTCATGTGTTGAGACTGAGTATAGCCATTATTACATGAAATCCCATCTCAACCACATGAAAGAAGGAAAGATAGAGAGAGAGATTCAAGTGTGAGAGAGGAAAACAGATCATTTTTAAGATTTTTTTTTTTTTAGTTTTCTTAATCATGTAGATGCGGAGTGCAGGGTCTATGCAAGTGTAAGTATGGAGGTCCACAGAATACGAAACACAGTATTAGATATCCCAGCTGGATTTTCAGGTGGATGTGAACCACTCAAGATGTATATTTTGAACTTAAATCAATTTCTGTGCAAGAACAGTATGTGTCCTTTAGTGCGGGCATGGATCCAGTCTTTAAAGTACATTGTGAACAGGACATAATGATGGAGACCAGATGATGGAGAGGGGCCAATTCTTTATCATATGTCTTGGTTGTACATGTCCTCTAACCTTCTCCAAGCTCCATGGTCTCTTTGTGAATGTCCTGAATTTTGTTTTGTGTAAAACCAGAATATTATGATTCCTGATTCAAAGAATTTTTACTAAAAATAAAATGAATTAACCTTCAAATTTACACAAGCTCATCTCACTTGAAAGATTCTCATGTTTTCTGCCATTGATTATTTTTGTTACTTTTTTGAAAAATGTAGGTGAATATATGAATAACAATAATTCTGAGAAGATTTTATTGCTTAAGAGAACTGACCATCATTAAGGATATATCTGAAGAAATAGCCACTCTTAAACTCTAAGGTGAAAATGTTGATTTGTATATCCATCATTAACATTTTTCTAAATTATATTTTTATGTAAAACAGGTACAATTTAATATGAGATGTACTCAGACTGAGTAGTAGCAAACATGCTAAAAACAAGTTCATGACATGAGAAACCACTGGGTAAAGTCCTCAGGATCTGACCACTTAAATGGATTTCTTGATTACTGTCTCGGATTGTATCTTTGGACTCAGGGTGTGCATCCACCAGTTGGATCCAAGCATGTTAGTTATAGAATCCATTTTTCTGGCAAGAAGAAGATGAGAAAATTGAAGAAAACGTACCAATTCTTCATGTATTGTGGGACATGCAATTCTCTGAAAGAAAATTGAAGCACATTTAGCAGAGAATAGGGATGTCATGCGCATAACCGAGTTCTTCACTGTGGCTAATGACATTGTTCAAAAGGAACGTTATCTAAAACATCATGTAGTGGTGAGCAACTCCAGTAATGAGTGCACTAGTCTGATACATGTATAGGTTTTAAAGCAATATAGAAGATGATTTCAAGCTCTTTCAATTTTCACATTTTCAGTGAGTATGTCATTTTCAGTGTTGGATGCTTATCTTAAAATTTTCTAAGTCCATATTGAGAATGTTTACTCTTTGCTATTTTATGAATTATTTTATCTTTTACAATTCATGAAGAAAATCTAAGGAACTTGAGAAAGTACAACAACAGAATTCTATTCTTTCTACTTACTATAACACCATGTATGCACCAATGGATTTAGAGATTACTGTGAAACATTAATATATGATATTAATATGATTCCAATCAAAATTGGGTGCATCAAGGCACAGACTGGAGATGTTTCAGAAGCATCTTTATTTTTTCTTGTTGTATGAGGGCACTTACATTTGCAATGGTGATGATGTATCAACTAAACTACTCTGTATCAACTAAACTACTCTATCTGCTCTACAAAAAGGCTTACTACTAGCCCACTGTGTTTGTAAGCCTCGGGGCTTGTTTTTAGGACATCTACCATGTTATTTTCTTCATTTTCCTTAAAACATTGCCTAAGCCTGCAAGGACTGCTCATTTCTCTAAATGTATAATAACTTAATATGGCATAGACCTTTACTAACTAATCTTCACATATTGTCCTATATATCTTTGTCCAAAAGTCATTGATATCAATATTAATAGAAATAATGCACCCTTTACTCTAGATAATGTATAGTGACTGTATCAAATACTCACTTGTGATAATAATACACACGTGCTTTATTATCAAAGATCTCCATGAAGGTCTTCATATTGACAGGAACTCAGAAATTTAATAAAACTTCATCTTCCGTTCATTATTTGTAGGTTTGATTATTTCTCAGTAACTTTCATTCTGTTTAAAATATTTTTCTTATGTTAGTGATTAATGAACATTTAAATGACTGCTTTTTATTTTTCTGGTTCGAAGCTGTTTGCAGCAGCTGTTTAGCTTCGACAAGCCCATTTAACACAGTGAAAGCTCTCTTTCAAAGTTTTTTGATATGTCCAGAGATATGTGATTCTATAATTTAATAGTCCATGTGCAAACATCCAGAAATTATTGTTAATGAACTTAATGAATGCTAAAGACTCAAAACATCAAATACATGCTATTTTCTGACACTGCTATCTATTTCAGGGATTTAAACGCTTTAAAGCACACTAAAGAATCCGAATGCAAATATCACATTTTATTTGCTAAATACACTGAGAATGTAGATATATCCAGTACATATAGATGACAGTTTTATCAGTGACTTAGAAAATAGATTTGTGCTTTCTAAATCTACTAAAATGCTTTTGCTTGGTTAAAAATGAATAAATGAGCAAACATACGTTAGTAAAGACTCCTCAGAACTCTGAAATTGATTCATTAAATTGTGTCAGTCAATGGAAATTCTAGATGGAGTCAGTTTTATTTTAATATTTTTGTTAGGCTGTTCCAAACAATGTAAAATAAATCAAAATTCAAATAGTGATTTTGCTTTCATGGGACTATTTAACATGCACTAAAATAACATAACCTGTTCCTCCGTCTTGGCAAAAATGTGTGATACAGTTAAGGCTGCAGTACTACATCAGTGATAGTTCATGTCGACAAGTTATCAAACTGAAGGCCATCAAGGCAAAGGCAATGCAATGAAAAATTGTAGTATTCCTGTATTTTCCTGGTTGCATTTTCATAGTTGATACCAGTCCTACAGCAAGAAATTTAAATATAATTAAAAGGATTTTTGTGAATTTCCTGAGATGGACCAGTGGCCTAGACATGCAAAACAATTACAGCAACATGATAATGAGAAGACTTATCATGGTTGAAGGTATTTTAACCACCATCTCTTAAAGGATTCCCTAGCATTGGTTTGCTCAAAAAGTACAATAAGAAAAAAATAAAACAAAAGGTTTCCTGCTTTTATGTGTCTTTTCATTAATAAATAGTGAAGATTTGAAATCAAATGAAAGTGCTAAACTGGGCAATATAACACATTTCTCCCAGAAGACTTCTCTGAGCTAATTAAATGCCTGATTTAATCATATTATTTAGTACAATGGTCATTAATTTACTGCCTATCTTCTTTGAGAGAATATTCACTTTCACAGGCAGGTTGCCTTATACATGCCCAATAGGAGCTCAAAAACTAGGATACATTGTATCTTCTTAATATAAATTAAATCAACAGACATATTAAATATATACAGAAAATTTTAATATATGAGTAGACATATTCATTTGATTAGATGATTTTTCTGGATCCTATTGTCTTTTGTTTGATTCCATTTTAATTTAATTAGTGCCAGTTTTTTGGAGGAAGTACACTTTGAATATTGTGGTATGATTTAGCTTTTTCTCAGAGCATTTACATAACAAATTTGAAATTCTTACTCATTCAGGTGATTCCTAGCTTATATTATTAAAGAAGCACAGGAGTGCTGAAAAAGTTATTGTTTCCATTTATGTTGTATATATGTGTGTGTGACAGGGTGTTTAAAATTGTCTGTGTGGAAGTTAAAGGAAAACTTGCAATATGAGTTCACTCCTTCTACCAAGTGGGTCCTGGAGATTAGAATTTTGGTTGTCATTCCAAAGTAACGTGTTATTACCTACTGAGCCATCTCACTGGCCTCAAGAAGCAAAGGTTTGCATTGTCCTTGTGAATGCATGTGATTATACTGTACCTTAATTCCCCACAATTGTATTTGTAATGATATGAACAAAAGAAAAACATTCACCTCCAAACCAAATACAAAGATATTAATATTAGATAATATTTATTAAGTGATATCACTTCAATTGCCAAAGGCAAAATTTTGATATTAATAAATGTATAATTAAATCTACTGACCATTTAAACACTATTGATTTCAATTTACATATGTTTTCTTACTGGCACTTGCAGTAAAAATGTCAGAGAGTAAGGACTCAGTTCATAATGAATAAAAAAATAAGTTGAACAAGAAACTTTTACCTAAATTATTCTAGTGTTAATAAAACTCAAGAGTCAGAAATTGAGATTAAAAACCTGATAAATATAAGGAACAGAAAGAGGTGAATGCCTGAACTTACTCTTCACATTTTACTCATCCAAATGTTCCAGAAATTTCCCTCAGCCCCTTCTCTCTTCTTGTCTCTGTCTATCACACGTTTCCTAAGTTTTTCAGCATCTCGATGGCCAATCCTTGTCAGTCAGTTGTTGACTCTGTTCTTTATTCGGGGTGACTTTATTGGCAGGGCAGACTGGCAGTGTGAATAATCCTACAACAACATTTCCCCCTTTTTGTCTGAATTAAAAGGATGGGTTTTAAACCAACATAGTAAAACTATAAAAAGTAAGAACAATTATTAAGTATGGAATACATTATTAATGTCTAGACCACTACTATTATAAAATTCAAAGAAAATACTTCATTATCTATCCTATTTTTGAGTCAGAAGTTTTGTACCTGACTTATTTTCTATCAAAACTACAAAACACCTTAACTATGGCTATCTAGTTTCCAACTCCATCAGAGATCTGAGAATAATAATGTTACCTGATTAAACAAGAGGTGCTGAGCAAGCAACTATAAAACTAAGCAATGGCAGAGATATCTGGCTGCCTGGACACTCACCCAAGGTTCCTCTGCAATATTAGGGAATCCATCTTTATCATATGAGTATAGAATATCTAACAAACTTTTCTGTGAAGCAGGAATTTTGAAGGACTGGGACTGTCCCACCTTGTCTTGACAAAGTATGAGAGTGGCCTTCTTTTGTGTCTTGCTTGTCCAAGTTAAACAGCATTCTCTCAGCAGTTGAGATAAGGATATATATATGCCAAAAATGAAAACAAACTCCATATGAAGTTCTTCAATGCCCATCATTCTGTTCTTGAAATAAACTGATGCTGCTAGAAGCATATATGTTTCAGTGCCAGGAAAAGTTATGTGTTATTAAAATATTTTAAATGCCATGTTTTGTAAGTCATTGACATGTTTGAAGATCATCTAAGTATAACTCTGTTTGACCTTGAAAACTTACCTAGCATGACAAAAGTATGATTGTTATAAATGACAACCTAGTAATCTATAATTTTTGTTATCCTAAATATCTTTCTTGAACTTTAAATTACATTTTTAAATGAGCTACACAGGCAAAACACTTTTACAAAGAAATAGAAGTATATAATACAGCATAACAAAAATAAACTTAACTTTATATCATTATACGTAAATATCTTAAACAAGAGTAGAAATATATATACAGTATAGCAAAAATAACCATAAATTTACATCAATATACAAAAATGCATAGCAGTATAAAATATTTGAGACTAGTGGTTGCTCTTTTAGTTTGAAAGTGGATTCAATAATCTACTCATTTATCCTACAATTCCTATATCATCCCTTTTCTTTTCAGTATGAGATCCCTGAATTTAATGTCCTTTGCTTAGTTTCTTCCCAACCACAACTAATACAAACCTCTAACCAAATCTCTTAAATTATGACAAACATTTATGTAATGAACAAAAACCTTCTACCCTACTTCTTGGGAATGTGGGCATTCTTTTCTTAAAATTACTTCCTGCTCTCTTGGGGCAATGACATCTTTAGAGACCCAAAGAAAAGTAGAACAATGGTCAAGTACTGGGAGAGCTAACTCTATTATTTTTTTGTTTAGTCTCTGTGTGATAGTAAAGTGTAGAGTTTATCTGAAGTCTTGATTGGTGTAGTCTGTGATATTGGACCACCTCAGATAACAGCTTAGAAGTTGGTCTGCATGCAGAATTTTGAGAAAACCTCAACAGATGTTGTGAAGAGCGGCAGTCTGTGTCCTGCATTAACCAATGAAAGCAACAAATAGACAAATGACCCTCCTCCATCAAACAGAGGCATTCTGAAAGGCTGACTAACTTGGACTATTTGTTTTAAGTGGTATTGAATCTTTTTTTTTTCTGGGAGTTTGACCATGAGCAACATGGTCAACATGACCATGAGCCACATGAGTGAGTACATGAGCAACACTAACTGGACTTGATTTCTCTGAGAAGATAGGGGAGGTCATTAGGTGGAGAGAACAGACCTTGAAGGACAGTTTAGAGAGTGTGATCAGGATGCATTACGTGAAATTCATGAACAATCAAGAAAAACATTATTCAAGAAACTAAAAAGAAAAATAGTATCTGGAAAGCCTAGTATACTCCAAACAACACCTAGAAGTGGAGTAGAAAATGTCACGAAGAAAGCTCATCAGATCACCACCGAATTTTAGGTGAAAAACCGGTAGAGCACCAAGTGCATGCAGCCAATTAAAGCTAAAAAAGACAGCCCCCACAGGAAGGCTCCTCTGCCCAAACCTTCATTTTCTCTCTTTCAGACTCCTCCCTTTTGTTTTAATCCTCTGACCTCTAGAAGTCAATTTGCAGTAGTTTTCTTCATGCTTTTACCAAATGCCCGATAAGCTGTGAAAGGGAGGAAGTTTTCATTTTGACTGACAGTTCAAGATAGAAGCAGGGAATATGGTGGCAGAAGAATGGGGTAAATGCTCGCATGCCTCCCTCCCCAACCTTATGGTCAGAATCAGGGAAGAGGTAGGAAATAGGACATAGCAAAAATGAGCTTGTTTTAATATGAAAATCTTACAAAATTGAAAATAATATATTATTCTGCATGCATGTCAGTATACATGCATCTTTATATTATAGTTGTCATTTTTATGGCTCTCCCTCTGTGGAATTATTCACCAAATCATTTCAATAGCAAAGAATGTGTGATCAGTGTCATTCCTACACCTTCACATAGACTGTCTTATTTATCATGTGAATCTGCATGCCAACTATTTGTATTTCTTCTGAATCAATGTTGTAAAGTTTCTTAAGAAAAATTAATATTTGTTCATTATTGCATAGTTAGCCATCCACAACTCCAAGCTTCAACAGACACAGTCTGATATCTGAACATGGTTCTTGTGAGCTCTATATTCTCTACTGATTCTCTAAATCAAGTAAGGATTTGACTTAGAAAGTTCCTTTAGTTTCTATCTTTTTCCTTTGATGACCTTATTCTATAATCAGATACTGTCAGATACCTGCTGAGAGAATATGGCTGGAAAAATAGAAAACTTTAGAATCCAAGTAATTATTATATTATCTATTCATCACTTGAGGCTTTTCTGTAGCCTATACATGCAGCATGCAAATGTTTGTAAGTATGGTCACAAATGTACATGTGAATACACACACATAGAAATAGACACACACACACATACATACACACAAAGTTCATTATTCAGCCAAAAAATATCATTCATTTCTAACATTATCATTTTCAATGTAAAGCAGATTGAAATTAAACAAAATAGATTTTATCAGTGCAATGTATTTTTCCTGCTTCATCACACTAATATTTCACAAATCAAAGATTTAATCAAAAATTATTTCTGGTTGATTTTTATATTTATAAGAAAAAAACCGGACTTGCTGAACATAGTGGACAATGAGGACTACTGAGAACTCAAGAACAATGGCAATGGCTTTTGGATCCTACTGCCCGTACTGGCTTTGCGGGAGCCTAGGCAGTTTGGATGTTCACCTTACTAGACCTGGATGGAGGTGGGTAGTCCTTGGACTTCCCACAGGTCAGGGAACCCTGATTGCTCTTTGGGCTGATGAGGGAGGGGGACTTGACCGGGGGAGGGAAATGGGAGGCAGTGGCGGGGAGGAGGCAGAAATCTTTAATAAATAAATAAATTTTAAAAACATAAATAAATAAATGAAAAAAAAAGCAACAGAAGAAAAAAGAAAAAATGGGTTATTTCCTATTTTGTGTGACATTTTTGTCTCAGCTAAGGTATTTTTCTTGGCTATTTTTTCAGTTTTGCATTTCTCCAGCCCATCAATTTAATCTTCACACTAAAGGAAGTCATGAACTAAATGGCTTTTAGTTGAAATTAATTTCTGGATTATTATAAAATGATGCAAGAAGATACCGTAACATGCAGTTTTGTAGAGCACCAACAATGATGAATTCTTTATTACACAAGAAGTTATCACTAGACAAAAGCTAAAGTACAATCTAATGTATTTAGCTTATCTTTTGCAGTGTTGAATTATAACCGAAAAGCAAAAGCAATCAATCCTGGAGAACAAATTCAGACCAAGTTGTGTATACTTCATACGAGCTCAGTACCATTTAAAGTAAAAGACATATATCAAAATTCCTTTGAATCAAAGACCAGTAAATAATGGTCTCAATTATTTCCACTACTTATATTCTATAGATATTTAATCCAGATGTTTTTATAAATTTACAATAATATCACTATCATTAAGCAAACTACTCTTTACACGAACCAAAATTATAGATTCTGTATATTCTCTTCTATAGGGTAAGATCACCTAGCTCAAGAATCCAGTGACCCTATTACATTCTAAATTTTACATATCTAACTGATATAATTTAGATGAATACCCTTCCAGCATATAGGTGTGAGTCACTGGTGGGAACAGGGCTGAGAAGTACCTGTGGCTTCTAAGAAGTGAAGGTCTCAGGGACCCTGGAATTATTGAGATCACACATACTGAACCTAAAATGAACCTCAGTTCCTTAGTCTTTCTGTTACCTGGCTCAAAGTTTGAAAACTTCCATAGTTCTCACTGTTGCCATTATATAAAAGAGGTTGAGAGCAATGGGGGCCCCCAAACCTGGACAGACCCTCTCAGTTTGTTAGATGATATTTCATCTTAATGATAGCATGCTGATAAACACTATATTTTTTAAAAGACTAATAGGAAGAATTTAAGAGTAGATTATTTATTGTTTCATGTTTGCAAGTGTTTTGGCTATATGTATGGAGTTACAGATGGACCTGGGTGCTAAGAAATGAAGCTCAGGTTATTTCAAAGTTCAGCCAAAGTCTTTCATCTCTGAGGTAACTCTCCATGCAAAATAAGCAGTAAGATTATAATTAATATAGCCAAAAGAGACTGTATGTTTTGATAACTTATGAAACCAAAATCTACAGCTCTATCTTGAACAAATATTGAAAGACCTGGAAAAATCCAGACCTCCCTAGCAGAAAGAAAATAGCCAAAAATCCAAGGAGGAAGAGAGGAATCAAAAATCTAGGATTAGCCAGTTTAGTGACTGTGTTTCAAGAACTAGCTGAAGATAAATTTAGGTTGTAATCTTGAGAATAATCTTAAGAAACAGGGAGTTTCCCCCTTGTGATTGTCATTGTACCATGTTTTAAGAACTAGCTGATTATGACCTTGGGAGTGGTCCTGAGAGGCAGGGGGTTGCCCCCTTGTAATCTTCACTGGTATTTTCGGAATTTTCTGTGATACACTCCCTGCCAATTCCGGGTAACTGGGCTGTGGTTTCTCCCCTTAAAAATCGCTTCTCCCGGTCACTCAGGGTCGAACTCTCCCACTGCGTGGGTTATGAGTCTCGGCCCCAGTGCACTGGTTCCCGTCTCATCTCATCATTAAAGCCTCGTGTGATTGCAGTAAGGATGGTCTCTCGTGAGTTACTAGGGGGTCGTGTTATCCCGAGACTTGAGTGAGAGTCTCCTCAGCACTGGGGGTCTTTCAATATCATGTTTAAAGCAACTTTCCCTTGAAGTTCTCTAATGCATAACCTCTAAAATTGCTAATCAAAAATGTAGCGTAATAAGAGTTCTCCAAATCCTCCTCCCCATACCTGGGAGGATATGGATGGTAGGATGAGTATGAATATGGAATTCTCATATATAGAAGATAGATAGGTAGATAGATAGATGATAGATAGATAGATAGATAGATAGATAGATAGATAGATAGATGATAGATAGATAGATAGATAGATAGATAGATAGATAGATAGATAGATGGTAGAGAATGAAAGTTTGAGAGGGGGAGAGTGAGGGTAAACACAATCAAAATTCATTGTAGAACATTCTTAAAAATTCATAATAAAGTAGGATATTTAAAAAATATACTACAAAGTAACTCATAACTGCTTTGGATTAAGAAGGACACAAAAGAATATTAGCACTCACGTTGTTTTAATGGCTCCTCATGACCTGGTCTACAAACATGAGTTATTTACCCTTCTAAATTCTAAGTGAATAGGCTTAACTCAAATTAAAGATTTAAAAAAGATGCATTTCACCATGTTATTCGTTCATATCATATTTTGCCATCAGAATAAATAAACTCAATGAATTTTATTTTCTTTAGACAAGACTTCTGCACTCTGAATAACAACAGTACTTACCTTTCCTTGAAATACTTTATGGATTATTGCATATTCAGACTTCAGTGATCCTAGATGGTCTATCTAGAGTTTTCTAAATCTCCAATCTCCTGAGTTTTAATACACAAATTACTTTCAAAATGATGTAGTCTCATTTTGTGCCCAGTTTACTGCATTTGAAAATTATAGAAACTCTTCTGACTCCTTAAAGGACAGGTTTTTAATAGGTATAAGATACTATTATATCCTAGTCTTTTTCTTACTATTTGAAGTACCACTGTGTATTAAGTGGACATCTGCATTTAGCTTTTTATTATGCATTCTAAATTATTTCTCTGAAAGGTTAAAACTAATTCAACTCCTTTCAGTGACTATGAGTAGTCACAATTGCCTCTTTCCAAGGACACTCATGTAAATCAAATGCTAATTTCATCTCTGTGAGGTGCCATTGAAACAGCAGTAAGCTCTCTGCCTACATTCCAGCTTTGAGAAGACACCACATGTTTAAATACTCTAGTATCTCCTTGGCCTTCTGTTCTTGAGGAAATTTCTGTTCAGGAGAATTTTACTGCTATAGTGTTCCTATATTTCCACCCTTTAAAGTAATATCCAGTAGTGGGAAAAGTCTCCACTGGTGCTAGAACATAAAGCGGTAGTTTAGTATCTATAGTCTACACGTTAGCATATCAAACGCTTGGCTTAAAAATGGTTTTTACAAACAGAGTTTATTTCTAAGATATAGAATTCTCCTTTAATGAAAGATTTAGACATATCACAAAATATTTAGCATGTAACCATATAGTTATTAACAAATTAAATAAATTACAACTTTGGTACGTGCTATAATAAAAATTGTTGTTATAGATGAGATTTTCTAGTAGAATATTTGATGGAAACTTCCAAAAATTGGAGACAAATATACATACTACAGAAGTTTGATGAGGAGTGATATATTTGAAAATTCATCTGTAATGTCCCATGTGTTGTTCCTTTTGGAGACTACAGCTTCCAACATCCTTCTGGACTACGGATATCAGCACGCGCAGGCGCAGGACACTTCTCCCAGACGCCCTTGCATTCCCCGTTTAAAACAGGGCTCTCCACGAGCCCCCTCTCTCTCTTTCCCCCTCTACCCTCTTGTCTCTGCACACCTGTACCTTACCTGTTTTTAGCCCTCCCCCATTAAAGTGCACCCACGTGAGACCTTAGCATGTTTGTGTCTCCTTCCTAACCCCACTCCGCCGTGTGTGTCTCGCGTTTGTCTCTACCCTCCACTCTCACCCGCAAAAAGAATAATATTGGTGCCAACTGACTCGGGGACCTCTTCGTCCCGTGGCCCTCCACCAGAGGCCTTGGCTCTGGACTTTTGGCACCTCCCGGAGCTCGGGGCCTCTCCCCTGGGACAAGGTCAGGACCGACAACCTGCGACCGCCCTCACGTGTTCAATGTGGCCATCTATAACCAACACCGGCTGATTCGTGTGTTCACCTACGTTGGCTCTTTTTCCCATTACGCCCAGAGCCAGCAGAGCTCCCGGCTCTCTTTGGTGCGTCCTGGGTTAGGTTGCCGACCCCTTCCCCCTTCCCCTGGCCTTTCGCCCTCAGCTAAAGCCTGGTTCTATCCGTGCCTGGAAGTTTGGTGCTTCCAGCTCTCTGCCTTCTTTCTATTCTTCCTTCTGTCTTCTTCTCGTGCAGGCTTGCTACAGAGCAAGCACCTATCAGCTGCAAAGGGCAGCATCAAAGGCTTAATCGCCTCCTGCTAGCCGGGTCTGTTCCCTGTCGGAAGCTAGGTTCGGGTTGATTGGCCTATAACCTTGCCTCTTGATTACTCGGACGCCTGTAATCAGGACTGCTCTGTTCGTGGCACCTCCGTGTGCCTTCTGCGGATAGTTCCACTGTTTTGGCCATGGGTGCTAGGCCTTCTAAAACAATCCCCCCCCCCGACTTCCCCTCTCGGTCAGCTCCTGGAAACCCTAAAGCCTCATGCCCTAATTCCCTCCATAAAATTATCCACATTGACTCGTCTTTGCTCTAAAACTTGGCCCAAGTATAAATTACAGGGTGACCTCCGCTGGCCTTCTCAGGGCTCATTTGACCCAGATATTTTACGGGAATTGGCTAATTTTTGTCACCGTTCAGCTAAATGGAAGGAAATTATGGCATTCTTTTACATGGCCCTAAAGACTGACCCCTCTGCCTCTTCCCACTGCTCACCTGCTCACATGTTCTTAGCAATGCCTTCCCTCCAAAGACTCTCTGCTCCCGCCATGGATCCAGCAGACGAACCTCCACCCCCCTCCCCCGGCCTCGAGGGACCACCCCTTCCTGCCCTACCAGGTCGGGCGACACTTCACCTATCCCTCTTTCTTCAAAAGTTTCTTCTAGGCACAGGAAGGATTCACCTACATCGTCCCCCCATGATGCCTCTAAACGTTCCACCCCCAGGTCTCCAGGAGTCCCGCATAAACATTTTTCCAGGTCCAGGTCTCCTTCCCCAAGAAACTCCCATTCCTCGCCCAGCCCCTCCGATTCAGCTTCACCTCATCTTTCCCACAATAGGTCGAGCAAACAGCTGGAGGCTTCCCCCCGCCGCAGGCTGGCAGGCTGCGAAGGTGGCTGGAAGCTTCCTCGGATTCCTCTCCATCCCCTCCGCGCCCTACTCCGCCCCCTCAATCTTCCAAAACCCCCCAGGCTCCCGCCGTCACTAATCACCATTCTCCTGTTGTTATTCACTTAAAACACCCACACCTAAGGATATCAGGTTCCTAAAAGCTACAGCAGCCTCCTGCCAGATCGGCCAAAAGATAACGGCCCAGAGTTTACTTCCCAAATTTCTCAAAATCTGTCTAGGGCACTTGGAATCCCCTGAAACTTCCACATACCATACCACCCTCAGTCTTCAGGTAAGGTAAGCTCTCATTAAGATGTCACAGGAACTCCACCTCGACTGGCTGCCAAGCTTGAAGGAATTCCTCATTGGACTCACCTGTCACATCTCAAACCGTTCATCTCCACAGCTCAAGATAATCCTTCATACACGGTAACTCAGACAGGACCTGGTTCTCTTAAGTTCCAAAGGACACCAGGTTCAGCCCCCTCTACTCCAGTCTAAGGAAAACAGTGGTCCCATCTGCCACTTAATCCTCCTGTGTTAACACACCCTCCCTTCCTTAAATTCCTAAATAACCATCCAGCTGTCATTACAGATCATCAAATATGGAGTCAAGGGCTCAGGCGGTAAGCAGATTCTTAAAGAAGTTACTTGACATAACAGGTCAGTCACTGACTGCAGCGGTGACCCCTAAAATGTTAAGGAATATACGGTTAAAATCTATTTCTTTTAAGACACTTTCTTTAAGCTCCAGGACGCCAGCCCGCCCCACCTAAGCAAATCAAACACAAGCGGATCATTAATGGAATAAATATCATTTAATTTTTTTATCATTCTTAACCCCAGACCTCCTAAAACTCCCCCACCCCAAATCTCCCCTCTAATTTTCCAAACCTCCTCCCACACCTCCTCTCCCCTTTAATTTTTTTTCTCTACTAATGCGACTTTTGTCTTCCAGCATCTTAACGATGACCCAGCTACTCAGGAGAAGCCAGACAGATGTGATTTCTTCAATCAGCCATCTCAGAACGCCAGCGGACAGGACATATCCAACAGGACATCATCAAGATAATCGGACACTCCCTGGATCCCTCGACGCCCAAAGCCAGCAGGAAGCAGCCATGAGAGACCGGGCTACGCCCCCATTCCCTACCCTTTAAGACCCCCCCCAATTTTTTTAATAAAACCAAGAGGGTGAAATGTTGTTCCGTTTGGAGACTACAGCTCCCAATATCCTTCTGGACTACGGATATCAGCGCGCGCAGGCGCAGGACACTTCTCCCAGACGTTCTTGTGTTCCCCGTTAAAAACAGGGCTCTCCACGAGCCCCCTCTCTCTCTTTCCCCCTCTACCCTCTTGTCTCTGCACACCTGTACCTTACCTGTTTTTAGCCCTCCCCCATTAAAGTGCACCCACGTGGGAGCCGCGTGTTTGTGTCTCCTTCCTAACCCCACTCCGCCGTGTGTGTCTTGTGTTTGTCTCTACCCTCCACTCTCACCAGCAAAAGAATAATACACTGTCTCACTGAGACTCTCTGTCCTTTAACACTGAACATGTTGGTAAATCTTGGTATTACTAAAGACACTGGGTGACGATTATTAGGTACATGTGGATGCCTTCTAACTTTTTGCATGACTATAATGCATGGGCTTTTGTAATATTTCAGTGTTGATATTACACTAGAATTTTCAGGGATGGTAAATACAGAATGAAATTATTATGAATAAAAGGAAAAGAAAGCTATTTCTTAGTTGGATACATAGAAATTTTAGATATTCACATTTTTCAATCTTGGCATTGAAACATGAGTATTGAAATGAGGATATGATAAATATTGAAAATTGAAAAAAAAATAGAATAAAATCTGAAACTCTATGCTTAATCTATAGGTTTTATGCCAGACTAGACAGGTATATTTGGCAACTATAGCACACATCAGTAAAAGTTAAGCAGAGTAAGGAACAAAGAGACTGAAGACCAATCTATAGGTGGAAACCAGAGACAGTCACACATTTTGTTACGGAAGTGCAGGCAAAAGGGAAAACAATCTAGGCACAGCTTAATGAACCATATAGGAACTGAGGGTATACATGAAATTACAAGTTTAGACAAGGAACAAAACAAGCTAAGGAAATGACAAAACAATTAGATGTAATCACTTTTGAAAAGGAAGAAACACAAAGAACTGGAGCATATTTCACAGTATGGATAGAAGTTCATTCACATATCATTTTTTCCTGAGTGAAAACCCCTTTATAAATTAACAAAGGGAAGCATTTCTTATTTTATTTCTTTAGAAAGAGCCACTAAAAATTAGTTAGAGACAACTCACATTTAAAAAGCTAAAGAGTTTACTTTGGGGATAAAGAAATGATTTAGACAAAACTATAAAAATATAAAGTGATGTATACAGCCTTGCAAAGCTTAAACTAGAGAGCTAATTAACCAAAACTATTGTTAGTAGAATCCATTACATCCTGGTGGGCTCAGCAGTGGGTACACAGCTAAAGACTATGACTTTCTCTCACCCAGAGTCCATTAGCAGTTAATAGTTTAGCAGGGAGTGAGGGGCTTGTGTGCCCCTCCCTGATCATAGAAGGCACTAGTTCAAGTCAGGGCATCACAAAAAAGACATTGATGTTGTCAAAAGACTTACAGAGGAGGGGATTAATAGAAATGGTAGATAGACAAGAGAAAGTAGGTAAAAATACAAAGAATGCATAGTAAATCTGCATGATATTGTCAGCAAATTTAACACAATATATAAAAATCCTGATAAAAAAAAGAATTGATAATACTTTGTAAAGTTGAGGGAACTAGCCTGCCACCATCTTAGGCTTGAAAGCCAACTCAGAGTAAAGTCAAACTATATTCATTCCTGATTCTGATTAAATATCTGTTTTTCAGGGATTGTGTGGTGCTCCACATGTATCCTTCACTAAAAATGGTTTTGTAAACGTTCACTATAAAGGGTTCTGTATTGTCTATTCCTGGAAACAAGGTTTACACAGGTCTAAGTCAGAAGGGATCCCAGAACTAAGAGAAGGAAGTGGACATGAGTCCCATCTCTAAACAAGAATCTATCTCTAAATGACAACTGTTCACACAATTAATTTTCTTAAGTGTGGTCTTGCTGGGTATGTGTTTACAAATAACACTTAAAGATTGGCACAACTCCCAGAAGTTGATGGTAAACTCAAAATGAACTCAATAATATTATAGAAGACATTTTTCCCTCATAATTTTG
Source organism: Neodon shergylaensis (assembly GCA_025134845.1). Classification (NCBI taxonomy): domain Eukaryota; kingdom Metazoa; phylum Chordata; class Mammalia; order Rodentia; family Cricetidae; genus Neodon; species Neodon shergylaensis. The sequence goes on from JABTXL010001118.1 coordinate 3,597,698, forward strand.
AATTTGGGCATTGTTTTACATAACTGGTCTCCGGTTTATATATTATGATTTGTAATTTTAATGAGTTTCTGTACATGTATGTATCTCTGCCTTTGTGTGTTTATGTGTTTATTTTGTTTCTTTTTCTTCATTTGTTTGTTTGTTCATTCATTTTATTCTATTCTGTTTTATTTATTTAATTTGCCTGGTTTTTTTTTTCAAGAGAGAAAGAAGGCATTGTTTTACATGATTGAGGACAATCTTTAAGGAGATGAGGGTGGGGAAGTTATGGTATGAATATTTTGTATGAATAAAAGCTACTGTCAACAAAATTAAATAAAAAATTATGGCTACAAAGTTACTATAAAACAATGCAATAAACCATTAGTTAAAAAATCTGTCCTATCATAAACATCATAGAATCTAACACTCAACTTTCATAGTTACATGACATATGTTCCCTATAAAGACCACAAGGCTTACAAGTAAGATAAGGATTTTCACAAAGTTACCTTCCTAACCTGTGTGTCCTATTGTTACATGTAAGTTAGTACTCTATGTGACTTGATTTACACCGAGCCAGACTTTACATGTTGAGTTAAAGAATATAGAACTTTGGAAGATGCCCTTAATTGTTCAGGACTTTCTGATAGTTTTTATAATTTTATTGTGAAAGTTCTAAAATAGATAATATCATTGTGCATTAAGAATTTTACAAAATACATTGATATTGTGCTAATTATAGGTATTCACACACCTGCTACAGGTATTGTTTTTAATACTGGATATATATATTATCTATAAAGAAGGCAAGAGTTTTGTTATTGTGTCTTGAATATAGAGAAAGTAATCAAACAAAAAAGCTAAAAGAAAATCATCAGAACACTACAACTAAGTAATTTAAGTAGCAGCCGAATTTGAAATAGAGTTAATAGAGTTCTGTGTCAAGGATTCTACAAAGAAGATCAGTAAATTTATGTTTTAACAATTTTTTGAACCTCTGTATCTGTGAGTGAGTGTGTGCATGTTCTCATGTCAGCCCTAGCTTCCCAGCTTCTATGAGGCAGGTCGGTGTGGGTCTGTTTTTCATTCTAAGCTGCTGGGTACAATAGGCTGTGCTGAAATGAGAGGTTCTAGGGAATCTCCTCTTTTTCAGTAGAAGCTTTGGGATTACAGATGTGCTACAGCATCCAGCTTCATATGTGTCCTGAAGATTCAAACTAAAGTTCTCATGCTTGAGTGGCAACCCCTCCCCTTCCTACATACAAATAGTTATTTGAAATGATAATTTTTAAGAAAACACTTAAATCATATGTTTATGAGCGACTTAAATTTGAATCAATGAAATATGTGAGCATTAGCACTACATGCAAAGGGAAACAAGGAGAAACTTCCAGATAATTAAGTTTGTATCTTCAGAAAGAGTAGGAAGTCACCAGGGGAAAGAGAAAATTTAAAAGTGAGAAATGTTGTAATTGGAGGAGTGGTGGGGCTGCATCCCTAGCACCCTGGCCGTCTGGCTAGCTTATGCCCTGAAATAACAACACACAAATTGTATTCTTTTAAACACTGCCTGGCCCATTAGTTTCAACCTCTTAACCCATTTCTAATAATCTATGTAGCATCATGAGGTGCACTTACCAGGAAAGATTCAGCATGTCTGACCTGGTGGCTGGCTGCATGTCTGCCCTGGAGAGAGCTGCATGGCGTTTGGCCCTGAGAGGAGCTGCATGACTTCTGAGCTCACTTCCTCTTCCTCCCAGCATTTTGTTCTCTTTACTCCACCCACCTATGTTCTAACCAATCAGGGCCAAGGCAGTTTCTTTATTTGACCAATGACCTTCCTCCATCAGAGAAAAGATGACATTTGGGTACATTACATAGGAGACAGATTATGGAAGATTTAAAAACCTGGGAAAAGGAACAGTGCTTGAAAGTTTGCCCAACAGCTTATTAATCTGGAGCTAGTGTGAAGAATAAATTATGAGGGAAAAAAACAGAGACAGATAATAGACACTCACATGCATGCACTGTTTTAAATGGTGACTATCTTTACACGGACGTTTCCTTTCACAATTCCTTACAACTCACTTTTCCTTTCTATCAATCTTTCTCATTCACTTATATTTCTTTTGACACTTATAAGTAATTAATTTTGAATTCTTGATATAGCATTTAATTTTTTAATTTAAGTTAATTTAAATTAAGTTTTATTAATATTATATTATATTAATTTAACCCTCATTGAATTATTTCAGTAACTTAAAAGTATTTGATTTTATATGTCAAATATCTTTAGATATCTTATTATTCATAGTTTGCTTGAATAAAAACATGGTATTAAATTCCTTGATTGCATTTAAGTTTTCATAATCTGGAATCATGTGAATTTTCAACATTTATTGTTAAATGTTTTCCCAAGCTTTACTTCACTGGATTGAAGAGTAACCAGATTTTCCCATTCTGATTTCCAGTTTGACTCCAAAATGCTACTTGTGAAAAATATCTAGATTATCAGACCTATATGATGTTTTGAGTTCAATTACTATGGGGTCACATGACCTATTAAATCATCCAGCCACAGGCTACATTTTATAGTTCTATCTTAAGAGTGCTTTACTAAGTACAGTTCATGTTGCAAGAAAGGAGAAAAAAATGAATTGAAAGCAAGCAGTAGTCTTTGAGTTTGTGTGGATTTTAGGTCAAACTCAGAGTTCTCAAGATAACAGATGCTTTTGGTCTGGACGAATTCTAACAGGCATTTTCAAAATGTGAAATAAGAGGTTGCTTTTAAGCTTAGCAAACGAATCCCTCAGTAATTGGTGCTGGGGAAATGCATAAAGTGATTCAAACATTATTTATGAAATTTTAGTAATTGTTACAATAGTTTTGTAGGAAAATTAAATTGCCCATCCAGTAGGCAATGAACTCACACTCAGCATCACTACCAATACACAGGTAAGAATTGGTCACAAGGGAACAAGTGAGAGACCTCCAAACTTATAAGAATGCAAAGGAATGCTATTTTTAAAAGGATACGAGGCCAAATATCTGGCATATAATCTTGATTCAGTCCATGAAAATGTGCCAGTATTTCTGTATTTTTTTAGATAATAATTATTTTTTTTTCTCTATTCTTAGTTTTTTTTTTCCTCCCAGAGAAAGCTACATTTAGGAGATCTCAACATTCTTTGTGTCTGTCTTTCTTTGTCACTGCCTTTTTTTCTTTGTCTTCCTCTGTGTCTTTGTGTGTGTGTGCCTGTCAAACTGCTCTTCTATTTAAAAAAAAATGCTATTTTTAGTTCTCGGGTATTTCTATCATTAAATTAATGTAAAAAAAAAAGCATATTTGGTAGTAAACATGGCTAGAAGAGCATGTGGGTATTTCTTTAATTTTGGAACTCTATCCCATTTGAATCTAAAGACTTTTCCATCAGTGGCTACCTTCCAATCTTCACCAAATATCCCTCATAGTCTCTTGATAGTCAAAACTCACTATCTGCCATAATAGTGGGGCTTTGGCAGAAGACATTCCCAGTGCATGGGACTTTGGGAGCCACAGCCTGGGGCTACATTGGAATAGAAGGGGAGCTTCTGCCAATCCAATGAGCCCAGAGCTTCCCTTGGCAGCATTGTGTCCCTGATTAGGCAAGTATTACTTCCTGCAAGGAAGCCAGAAGACTCCCACAATGCCATACTTGTCAAGCTCAACAGCTGATGCTAAGTTGTGACCCGAGATATCTTTCAAAAATTCAGCATTATCTGCTCTTGGAATACCTTAGCAAATCTGATAAATCTTATGAAAATTTTAACTCATGAATTGCTTGAAGCATGTTAGAGAAATAAATTATTCTGCATTAGGCTCAAAGATGAACTAGTTTTGAAGTAAGCACAACTTTAGATCTACAGTAACTTCATAACCTTAGTTACTTTCATGGCACATGTGTCAATGCCAGAATCTGTTCAATATTTTATCTACACGACACTTTGTAATTCTCCAAATTTGTTGTTCAGAAGAATACAAGCCCAAGTAATACTGTGCGGTAGCATTAAGAGATCTTTTTTTTTTTAAGTTGAAATATTCTTTATTTTTATTACTTGGTTTTTAAAGATAATTTCATCATTTTAACATCATATAATTTTTAAATGATATAAATTTAACATGATTTTATTGCTTACTTTTTATATTACATGGAACATAATTTTAAACAAAATTCAAGAGGCTCCTTATTCTGCCCATATTTTCTTTTTTTATTTTTATTTTTATTTATTTATTTTTTTTTATTGAGAAAAAAAAACGTTCCCCCCTCCTCCCTGCCTCCCATTTCCCTCCCCCTCCTCCCACCCTTCTCCCCCTCCCCCCACTCCTCTCCCCCTCCCTCTCCAGTCCAAGGAGCAGTCAGGGTTCCCTGCCCTGTGGAAAGTCCAAGGTGCTCCCCCCTTCGTCCATGTCTAGGAAGGTGAACATCTAAACTGGCTAGGCTCCCAGGTTGATTGGGATAAAGGAAGGTTGGATAGGGGAGCACGAAAGCACAATTCTTAGTTAAGGGAGCCACCTTAGGGTTGGCAAGAGTCTTGAACCTAGAGTGGCTCCCAGGAACCCAAGGCGAGGTCCCCAGTTAGTTCCTTGGGCAGCTAAGGATAGGGAACCTGAAATGACCCTATCCTATAGCAATGCTGACGAATATCTTGCATATCACCATAGAACCTTCATCTGGTGATGGATGGAGATAGTCACAGAGACCCACACTGGAGCACCGGACTGAGCTCCCAAGTTCCCATCGAGGAGTGGAAGGAGGGAGAACATGAGCAAGGAAGTCAGGACCACGAGGGGTGCACCCAACCACTGAGACAGTGTGGCTGATCTATTGGGAGCTCACCAAGGCCAGATGGAATGAGACGGAAGAAGCATGGGATAAAACCGGACTCTCTGATCATGGCGAACAATGGGGACTGATGAGAAGCCAAGGACAATGGCCCTGGGTTTTGGATCCTACTTCAAGTTCTGGCTTTGTAAGAGATCTTATTTATCTTATCTATCTATCTATCTATCTATCTATCTATCTATCTATCTATCTAT
>JABTXL010001118.1:3602766-3741014 GCA_025134845.1 Neodon shergylaensis
CTATCTATCTATCTATCTATCTATCTATCTATCATCTATCTATCATCATCTATCATCTATCTGTCTGTCTATCTATCTATCTATCTATCTATCTATCTATCATCTATCTATCTATCTATCTATCTATCTATCTATCTATCTATCTATCTATCTATCATCCCACCACAGTTTCCCATTCCTCCTCTCCTCTTAGCCCTTCCTCCCCACAAAATCAACTAACCTGGGCTCACAGGGACTCAGAGACTGAGCCAGGAAACCTGCACGGTACTGATCTAACCACTCTACACATGTTGTAGTTGTGTAACTTGGTCCACTTGTGGGACTCCTAACAGTGAGAGCAAGGCTGTCTCTGATTCATTTACTGGCAATAAGAGATTTTATTTTTTTATATTTTATTCGGAAAAAAAAATTCTGCCTCCTCCCAGCCTCCCATTTCCCTCCCCCTCCTCCCGCCCCTCTCCCCTCCTCCCGCCCCTCTCCCTCTCCCCCCACTCCTCTCCCCTTCCCTCTCCAGTCTGAAGAGCAGTCAGGGTTCCCTGCCCTGTGGAAAGTCCAAGGTCCTCCCCCTTCCACCCAGGTCTAGGAAGGTGAACATCCAAACTGGCTAGGCTCCCACAAAGCCAGAACATGAAGTAGGATCAAAACCCCATGCCATTGTCCTTGGCTTCTCATCAGCCCTCATTGTCCGCCATGTTCAGAGAGACCGGTTTTATCCCATGCTTTTCAAGTCACAGTCCAGCTGGCCTTGGTGAGCTCCCAATAGATCAGCCCCAGTGTCTCAGTGGGAGGGTGCACCCCTCGTGGTCCTGACTTCCTTGCTCATGTTCATTCTCCCTCCTTCTGCTCCTCATTGGGACCTTGGGAGCGCAAGTCCTTTATTTTGTGGTTTGTGGGTGGGAAATTTAAATCACAAAGTGGGGGGTTATTACTGTAACTACAATGTAAACTTGCTTTCCAAATTTCTTTATAAAGCTGAATTTAATTAATTCATTCAGTGCCAATTAAACACATTCCAGCCTTCTGTGACCTCTTGAATTATTCTGCAGTTCTAGGTACAATGGAACTGGACTAGAATGAAAGTTAGTGCTGATCATATCTTTAATATTTCTTTGAATGTCTAGGTTTTGGAACATTCAACACTCAGGATTATCTTCTTTTAACTTTTTCACTGGATTTCTGTCAAAATTTAGGCTAAATTTTCTTATATGATATTATGTTTTTAAATTAGGCATTAAATATCAGTTGCTAAGATGAATTCTTTAGAAAAAGATACAAGATTTTATAGCTGATCGATCTTTAATGAATGAAATAAGTAAAACTAATTTGGAACTAACAATATATTTTAAAAGTATTGTTTATTTTGTTAAACATTTATGCATTATAATATTACTACAGGCCATTTCTAGACACCATATTTGAAGTATATAACAAAGTATTTCATTAATAAGCCAATGAGTGCTAAGTTGGGAGTGACACATAGATGAGACACTTTCTTCTAGAGCACATAGCCAGGTTCATTTTTTATATCAGAAATAGTTCATTTTTTTCCTTTTTAGAATACTGATTAAAATAATGTATTCAAAGACTACACTTTATTTTGGGATAGAATATTTATAATGCATGGCAGAATATCTTCATTTATAGTGCTATTTGTTGTTTATTATAAGAGTTTTATTCAGTTATAGATAACATGATACAAATTTTATAATATATATTTACACATAATAAAATTTATGAGAAACATTGTTACTCACACAAGCTCTTCTATAGAGATACAAATTATAATTGTTTCATGGCACTAAATAAATCAGGATTTTATGTCCTACCATCTTAAAATCAGTTGCTGGTAATATTAAAATCATTTATAAAACTAAAGGAAGATTGCTAAGTCATTTCATATTGAATTGACCCAGTGAAAGACTAAATGTCTGAGATTAAAAATAAATAAATAGAAGGCTGGTGAGATGGCTTAGTGGTGCGGAGGGTATACACACATATGCATGTACACACACATACATACACAATGTTTAAAATAAAACTGTAAATATTACACAGTTTATGATGGCATAAACCATAATTGCATCCAACTTATTTGTTCAACTACAAGTCACATCAACCACTTCTGAAATTGATACTGTGGTAGTAAGAAATAGAACTCTCCCATTTACCTTCAATTATTTGAAAATTTTGGTTTCTACCAGGTAAGTACACTACTAGATCAGGCTTTTAGACTGTGTGGTAGTTTGAATGTAATTGGCCCTCATAGGCTCATAGGTCATAGGGAGTGATAGAAGTGAACAAGGGGGCCATGTTCCATGCCCAGCAAACAGCAGAACCTGGAGGCTTTGGGCCACATGGTTCTGGAGTTATGGATAGAAGAAAGCTGCTATAGAATTTGCCTCTGTGGCTAAGGAAAGCAGTTGAGGTCAGGCATGTGTCGGGTGTTCCTGAATGAAGACCTACAGAGATCACTTCGTGAAGTTCTTAGGGTGAGGCCTGAATTGCCTTGGAAATCCTCAGGTGTTAAGATGTTTGGCAAGGAAAACTGCTAACAGGGAGTGAAGTCAGTCCAAGAGAAAAAAAGTATGTTACAGAAAATAGAGCTGAAAGTAGCTGGAGATCTGAAGAGCACTTTGACATTAGACTTAGAGATGCAGAGTTTGAAGTTTGCCCAGCTGGTTTTTCGTCTAGCTTTGTTACAGTATTACCTCACTTTTCTTTTTTCCCTAGGTTTTGGAATGGCAATGTATAACCTGTGCCATTATATGCTAAAGTATTTTGATTTTATAGGGAATTACAGTTAAGTGATTGCATGAATCTCAGAAGACATTTTGAACTTTGGAATTTTAGACATTTTTGAGACTGTTATTGACTATGGGAACTTTGAAGATGAACTAAACACATTTTTCAATATGGTATTGTAACAAACATATGGGGACCAGGGAGTAGAATGTGGCAGTTTGAATGTAATTGGCCTCTATAAGCTCACAGGGAGTGGCACTCTTAAGAAGTGTGGCTTTGTTGAAAGTAGATGTGGCCTTGCTGAAGCAAATGTGTAACTGTAGGGCAGGCTTTGAAGTCTCTTTTGCTTAAGTTTCACTCTGTGTCACAGTCCACTTCCTTCTTCTGATCAAGGTGTAGCTAGCACCACATCTTCCCCAATGCTGCCATGCTCCCTATGATGATGATAATAGATTAAGCCTTTGAATCTATAAGCCACCAACTCAGTAAGTTTCCTTTATAAGAGTTGCTGTGGTCATAGTGTCTCTTCACAGGATTAGAAACCCTACCTGAAATAGACTGCACACTCTTGACCTACAGTTAGCTTGCTCTCTTTCCTTGCTGCAAGTGGATAGAAATCTCTTAGCTTCTTTCCCCTCTTGCCATGTCTAATGTCTCTTCCATTATGCCACAGACAGGATGGACTCTTATCCTTCAGGAACTTCAAGCCAAAATATATTCTTTCTGCTTTTAGTTGCTTCTCATCATGTCATTTTATTACATCACCAGAAAAGAAACAATACATAGAGCTTTCAAACACATGTTTGCTTAAAACTCTTTGTCTCCTAAATTTAACACCACAACCTCTGGAGCCTCACTGCCCTGCATCTGATACTGGATCTCCACAAGCTTCCTGATAACAAAGACGCTTGAACCCTGATACAAAAGACTTCAGAGCCCTCACTGAGTCTCTAAATGGATGTCTGTTGATGTGGTTACTATTACACTGTCTACTTTAAGAGAACATCATCAATGCCTATTTATATCTCCCTAGTTTACTAATATCATTAACACATTGCCTAGATCATAGTTGTCAATCATTCCTGATTAAAGGAATGAATACATTAATGAATATTTAGTAGCTTGATCTAGGCGTCTATTGGAAATCAAAGAAAATGATCTTTATAATGAGCCAACTCATATCTCCAATGTTTTAAATATCACATTACTTTTTGAGATGCTAATTAATCACATTTAGCTATAAATTTAATATACATACAATGTTTAGAGTTGCCTATACTTAATTAAAGACTGTAATACATAGTTTTATACTTTATAGGTTACTTCTCTCTTGCTGAGATAAAACACCAAAACAAAGACAGTTTACAGACAAAAGAATGAATTCTGACTGCTGTTCCAGAGTGATGTTAGTCATGGTATGGGGAGGGGCCACATGGCAGAAGCAACTGGAATAAGAACTTGAGAGATCACATCTTCAACCATATTACACAGTGGAGAGAAGGAACTGGAAGTGGTGGTATACTATGAATTCTTAAATCCCATGCCTGGCAACCACACCCATTAATCATCTCACACATACTCCACTGTGTTTCATTCACACGTACATATGTGAATTTGCTATATTTGTTACAAAAGTACGTTAAACCTTTCACTTAGGTGACTATCTACAACTGTCTGTTGTCTAATTCATTATGTATGTGTGTGTGTGTATGTATGTGTATATGTGAAGCAACACACAATAATATATTGATTTTAAGTTTGTCATATATAATTGACCCATATAACACTACTTATCTCTCTTCTGCTGCTGCTTCTGGTAACCACTCCTCTATTTTAGGTTTTAAAATATTCTTTGCTTTCCTTTTATCTTTTGTAAATTTCTAGATGTGTTGAATGATTTTTATTGACACAAACAAACATACCAGGGAAAAGGGCATCATACTCGAGAAACATTTTTTTCCATGGAATTTTGGGTATCTATGAGGCAATTTCTTACTTGATAGTTGATAGAGGTGGATCTTACCCACTGCAGGCTTTCCTAGCTGGGTGAGCATGGGCTGTATGCAAAGGGAGCTGAGCAAGCCAGTAAGCAGTGTCCTTCTGTGGTGGTCTCTGTTCCCATTTCCGAGTTCCCTTCTTGAGTTCCTTCATGGCTTCCCTTTGCAATGGACTACTCAGTAAGCTCAATAAGTACTTTCCTCTCTGAGATGTTATGCACATGGTGTTTTTCCCTGCAAGGGAGGCACCCCTGGGCAATAGACATGAGAGGTAAAGAATTCACCTTTCTATGATCAGCTTTGTCAAAATATGCTACTCATTTTTTTTCAAATGCATACTATCGATAGCATTCCATTGTGAAATATTTTGCAGGAACCAGGAAATTTTACAACAAGATTTGGTTTTGTTACTTTTTCCAGTCATATTTGGATTGTCTACTTTTGAGTCAGGAGAAATTGGGAAAAAAAAACAATAACAACATACAAATCCAATATTGCTTGAAGTTAAGTAACCAAAATAAACCTTGAATAAAGTCAATAATCCTTTGGAATATTTGAAACATTGCTTACTTGCTTACTGGCTTGCACCTTAGCTCTCTTACATGTATTGCTTTGCTAGCTTTAGAATTCACCTCAGGACTATCTGCCTAACAATGATACTGCACACAATGAGCTGGGCCCTGAGGATATCAATTCACAATCAAGAATGTTTCTAGAAGATCTTCCCAGAAGGCAGTGCATTCTACACAATTCCTCAATTAAGATCCCCTCTTCCCATGTCAATGATTAAAAACTAACTAAAATGAGAAGCAATGAACATGGTGGTACAAGTTTCTCTGTAAAAGGATAAAAAAATTGTTTTGGCCGGGCGGTGGTGGCGCACGCCTTTAATCCCAGCACTCCGGAGGCAGAGGCAGGCGGATCTCTGTGAGTTCTAGGCCAGCCTGGTCTACAAGAGCTAGTGCCAGGAAAGGCTCCAAAGCTACAGAGAAACCCTGTCTTGAAAAACTTAAAAAAAATGTTTTGGCATGTTCCCAGGAATGGTATAGCTGGGTCATATGATGGTTATACTTTTTGAGAATAATCTGGATTGATTCCACAAGTAGTTGTAGCATTTTTCACTCCTAACTGCAGTAGGAATAAAAAGTCTCATATCTAAGAAACTTCAGAACTGAATTGACTCACTGCCAATTTTTAAAAGAACTTCAAAGAACTGAAAATGTACTATTCCAATTAGTTCATCACACTGAAACAGAAGTCTTTAAAGGAGCCAGGTTTACACTGAAAGCAAAACCAGTTACAGACAACAGCTACAAGAATAGAAAATGGAACTAAGGAGATCTATTACTATTAAAACGCCAAATTAACATGACTTCAAACTACCTTCTAATAATAGTCTCAATATCCACAGAAAGGTTTCTTCTTGCCCTGGATCATGGCTAATACAGAGACTAACAAACTTGCCATGCCCTCATAGCTCAGGTTATACAGAAGCAGGAGGTAGTGATTTTGGAAAGCAGATGCTGTAAAATGATGTCTTGGGAACTTCCCCACAGCTGTGGTTGCTTACACAATACCTCTATAATACAAAACTAGTCAACTGTATCATAACGCAATATTATTTGGAATGTTATGAAGAATCTTAATAACAATTTTCATAGTGGCTCCTCTCCTTTAGATTCCCACCAACTGTATATAAGTATTATTCCCTCCATTCACCATACATCTTCAGCAGGATGGGTTATTGTTTTATTAATGATAACCATTTAGATTGGGATACAAGAGTATTTAAATGTAGCATCATTTCTATTTCAATGAAAAATGTTAAATATTTTAGAACATATTTATGCATTTATTGGCTACGTTTTACTATTGCCAGTGAATATTGTTTGCTCACTTCATTTGTCCATTTATTGATTGTTTTTATACTATTGTTAAACTACTTTCTGTTCTTTATATATCATGGTTATTAATCTCCATCAGAAAAATAGCTGGCAAACACTATCTACTATCTACTATGCTACTTTCATAATGAGCATTTTTTAAACTAGAAGCTTTTTTTGGTACAGTTCTGTTTGTCAATGAGTATTATTATTTCCTGAATAATATTTTAATATTCAATATTTCCTGAATATTGAAGTTTTATTTTGCAAACTCAAGGCATAAGTCTAGGTCTCTAATTTATGAAAACAAAATATTTTATCAACTAGCTTAAAGAGTAATAGGCTTTCATATTCTGCCTATTGATTATTTGTTTAATGAAATCAGCTACACCATAGTTTGTGTATATATGTGGGTGGTAATTGATAAATCCAGACAATTGTAATATATACAACTTTAATAGAAAAATCCAACTCACAAGTCCAAAGTTCCCGCGCAGCACAGAAAACCGGAAACAGGGGAGGAAGCGCAGAGAGCTTGCAGCTTCTGCGCTCTCAATTTATCAGTAGAAACTTCGCCCCAGGCAGCCCCGCCCAAAATGGGCAGGGCCTATCACTACATCTCCCCCTTTTTGTCTAAATAAGACAGAACTAAACCAAATATAACTATAAACAATAATAACAAATAATAAATATAACAAACAATATTGAGAACAAAAGTTTTACCAGACATTCTATCTAAAGGAGTCTAAATAATGTAGCAAGTAATTACAATTATATAATCTTCAACTCCGTCAAAGATCTGAGAAGGGAATAAATATTACTTAACAAATGAGAAATATCCAAAATGTGCCATAAATGACAGAGACAACTGACTACCTGGGCAATCACCCAAATTCTCATTCGCAATGTTGAGTCAACCAACTTTGGCTAAGGCCTAACATAACTGACATACCAATATCAAATGCAAGGAACTTTCTTAGAATTATCCTACCCTGTCTTGGCAAGATAAGACAATCCTGTTTCATATCTTTGTCAGTAGATGAGGTATGGGCTTTTCTTAACCCAAAAGGCCAGTTCTGCCAAGAAGACAAGCTCCCAGTGGAGTGTCTTGGTGCTCAACTTTCTCTCGGGAGTAGAGTGGTGTTGCCAGGAGTAATTGTGTCTCGTCGGCACAGAATTCTAGGTTAGATTAAAGGCCATTTTCTACAGCTCTTTAAAGAGACTGAAGATTATACTATCTATACTAAATATAATCTCTCTGTAACTAGGAAACCTGAATAACCTAAGAATAAACATGACAAACATATAATTCTCAATACCTATCTAACTTGAAGACTAAGAGAATAAACAACGGTGCAATATATGAAGACAGTGATCTTCATCTGTAAACAATGTCATTACATATCAAATGTAAACAATGTTCTTACATAAATAGTATCAGAGGTAGAAATGTACATTGTGATATGGTAGATGTATCAATACAATATAAGCATACTCTTATACAAAATTAGAGGTAGGAACACTCACATACAATATTCAATATATCAATATACAGGAAACAGTACCAATACAATTTTCTAACAACAGTAACTCACAAATACCAATCATCCTATCAAACCAGTTAATCCCCTTCTTTTTTTTTTTTTGAACATACCCCTAAATCCATAAAACATCTCCCCATCCCCTCAACCCCGAACCAACCAATAAAAGATGTCCCTAACCCTGAGGACAATTCTGTTGGGAGGGGGGACGTCATCCTCTAAGATTGCTTCAAGCTGACATGGGGCGACTTTCTTCTTAGGGGCTCCTGTGAAAGCAAATGATGGTAAAATTCCCAAATTAACCTTTGACCCAAGAGAATTGTAACTAGTCTCTGTGCGTTTTGAGAAGGTCTGGCCAGAGTGTTATCAAAAATGTGCACCATACGAAATTGTCTCGTGCAGTTGGTACCAAAAAACAAGTCTAATATTAGCGCTTAGAAAAAAAAAGGAAGAAAGAAAAAAATAATAATAATCATGACGTCATAAAAACCAGATTGAGTTGATGTTGTGGGGCCCCATCTTCATCCTGTAAACTTCAAAGATTACTGTAGGAAAATTTGTTGCTTGTTATGGGAAGTTTAAACATTAACAACAAGGACACATACTGACATATAAAGAAAGACACAGATATGAGGAAAAGCAAAGAAGGTTCATCAAGTATACAATTATTCTTATTCTGTCCCATTTCATGGCTCCTGATCTGAGACAGAAACTCTGAGATATCTCTTATCAACAGGCTTGGAATTGAAGAGAGACTGAGCCATAGTCCAACTCCAAAACCAGCTCTACATATTTATAAAGAAGTGTTCAATAAAACATATAAATATATATATATATATATATATAAAATCAATACTTACTGATCCTTACTGGGTTGTAACTATTTTCCATCCATCAATAATTAAATATTCAGGGTCTCTTAAATTCTTTGAAGACCAATATTTTCCTGTGGAGATAAGAAAAGAACCCTGCCCCCAACCTATTTGCATTTCTTACCATCAGTATGTTCGCCATCCTTGTGAATGAATCGTTATTTATCTTTTCCAAATGGCTTCTCTTCTTCATACTGAACCTTTATTAGTTTTGACGGTATCCATAATTTTTCCTCACCTGTGGAGATAAGAGCAAAACCCCTTCCCCAACGCAGCACATCTCCTGGCTTCCATTGTGAGGTCAGTACATCCTTGTAATAAACTGGTTGATTTAGTTCAGTAGACTTTTCCATTATCCAATGTCTTTCTGCAGCCGTTGTTCCCTTCTCGTTAGCGTTAAGAAAATTCAAGGTTAACAAAGCATTATGTAACCTATTTCTGGGGGTGTTTTCCACCCCTTTCTGTTTGTTCAACATATCCTTTATAGTTCTATTTGATCTTTCTATGACTGCTTGGCCTGTAGGATTGTATGGTATACCAGTAACATGCTTGATATTGTAATAGTCAAAAAACCGTTTCATTTTCCTAGAGACATAAGCAGGACCATTATCTGTCTTTATTTGTGTAGGTATACCCATGATAGCCATGACTTCTAATAAATGAGTGATTACTGAATCAGCTTTTTCTGAACTTAAAGCAGTTGCCCACTGAAAGCCTGAATAAGTGTCAATGGTGTGATGAACATATTTCAATTTGCCAAATTCTGTAAAGTGGAACACATCCATCTGCCAGATTTCATTCCTATGGGTGCCCTTTGGATTAGCCCCTGCAGGCAGTGGCGTTTGGTTATAGAAAGAGCAAGTAGGGCATTTCTTTACAATCTCCTTAGCTTGTTGCCATGTAATAGAAAACTCTTTCTTCAAACCTTTGCTATTAACATGATGTTTTTTATGAAATTCAGAGGCTTGAAGCACACTACCAATCAATAATTGATCAATATCTGCATTACCTTGTGCTAGAGGACCTGGCAGACCCGTATGGGATCGGATGTGTGTTATGTACATAGGGCAAAGCCTGTTCCTGATCAATTCTTGAACCTGGATAGACAATGAGGTTAGTTCTGTATCATCAGGTATAAATTCAGCAGTTTCAATATGTAAAATAACTCTTTCTGCATATTGTGAATCAGTAACTATATTAATAGGCTCTTTAAAATCCCTTAGCACCATAAGAATGGCATATAATTCTGCCTTCTGTACAGAATCATAAGGACTTTGTTCCACCTTACCCAAGTCTTCTGATTTGTAACCTGCTTTCCCTGTTTTATTGGCATCAGTATAGAATGTACGGGCTCCAGTTATTGGAGCATCACGGACGATTCGAGGAAGGATCCAAGAAGTTCTTTTTATGAAGTTAAGCCTCTTGCTTTTTGGATAGTTGTTATTAATGTCTCCCAAAAATTAGCACAAGCTCTTTGCCATGGTTCATTATCTTCCCATAATTTCTTTAGTTCATCAGCAGTGAAAGGCACTATAATTTCTGCCGGGTCTATGCCTGCTAGCTGACAAAGTCTCAGCTTGCCTTTTATAATCAACTCAGAGACTTTTTCCACATAAGTTTTCAGTTTCTTACTTGGTTTATGTGGTAAAAAGATCCATTCCAGGATAATATCATCTCTTTGCATTAAAATTCCTGTAGGAGAAATTTTTGATGGTAATATGACGAGAATACAATCGAGCTCTGGATCCACCCTGTCCACATGTGCCTGTTGTAATCTTTCCTCAATCATTGTCAGTTCCTTTTCTGCTTCAGCTGTTAATTCTCTGGGACTGTTTAAATCTTTATCACCTTCCAAGGTTTTGTTCAAATGAATTATTAGATCAGGTGTTATCCCAATAGCTGGTCGTAGACTGGAAATGTCTCCTAACAGTCTTTGGAAGTCATTAAGAGTCCGTAGGCGATCTCTCCTAATTTGTGCCTTTTGTGTCTTAATTTTTTGCAAACCTATTTTATAACCTAAATAATTGACAGAATCTCCCTTCTGTATCTTTTCAGGAGCAATTTGCAATCCCCATTTAGGTAAAAGTATCTTTATTTCTTCAAACAGTCTGTTCAAGGTATCCATGTTTGGATCGGATAACAAGATGTCGTCCATGTAATGGTATACAATAGAGTTGGGAAATTTCTTGCGTATTATTTGCAATGGTTGATTCACAAAATATTGGCACAAGGAGGGGCTATTTAACATACCCTGGGGGAGGACGGTCCAGTGGTACCTCCTGGAAGGTTGAGAATTGTTGTAAGTAGGCACTGTGAAGGCAAATTTTTCTCTATCTTCTTTTTGTAAAGGTATAGTGAAAAAACAATCCTTTAAATCAATAACTATAAGAGGCCATCCTTTTGGTAATAAAGAAGGCAAAGGGATTCCAGATTGTAGAGGGCCCATAGGTTGAATAACCTTGTTGATAGCTCTGAGATCTGTCACCATTCTCCATTTACCTGATTTTTTCTTAACCACAAATACAGGAGAATTCCAAGGGATGGTAGATTCTTCTATATGTCCAGCATCTAATTGCTCTTGTACCAGCTGTTCTAAAGCCTGTAACTTTTCCTCAGCTAGAGGCCATTGCTTCATCCATATTGGTTTCTCAGTCAACCATTTTAGAGGCAAAGCTGTTGGTATTTCTGAAGGGACTTCAATTGCTTGTTCTTGTATGGCCTGAATGGCCGGTTTTTTCCATTTGTAATGTCTTTTAATATTATTTTCAGAAATATAGGCTCTAGAAGTAGCGAGAATGTTAATTTGGGTATTCCATTGTTGTAATAGGTCACGACCCCATAAATTCATTGCAATATTGGCACATATGGCCTTAATCTTCCTATTTGTCCCTCAGGCCCTATACATTCAACCCATCTCGTGCTCTGTCTTACTCGAGATAGAGTTCCAATTCCCAGGAGCTGAACATTTACATTCTGTAGAGGCCAATACGGATGCCAAGATTCTGGGGTAATAAT
Source organism: Neodon shergylaensis (assembly GCA_025134845.1). NCBI lineage: Eukaryota > Metazoa > Chordata > Mammalia > Rodentia > Cricetidae > Neodon > Neodon shergylaensis. The sequence goes on from JABTXL010001118.1 coordinate 3,614,817, forward strand.
ACTTACATCAGCACCTGTGTCCAGCAGGCCAGTAATAAAAATGCCATTTACACATACTCTCAGCTTAGGTCTTTGATCATTTATAGAAGTTTGCCAAAACACACGTAACTCATCTTTCTGATCATTATTGTTTGTAACAGTAGGCATGGGGTTTCCTAATTGTCCTGACGAGGCACGTTCTCTGCAGAAACTGGAAATGACTGAACCATGTTTGCCATGGGGGCCTGTGAGGCCCCCCTCTCACGTTTCCCATCTGTATTAGGTTGCCTTGTCTATCCCTCGTAGATCTGCATTCGTTCGTCCAATGTCTGCCCTTTCCACACCTTCTACATAAACCTGAAGGCTGAGTCCTCCTATTTCTGTTATTTCCAGAAGATGCATTATTATTATTTCTGAAAATCCATTGTTTACAATTCCTTTTCATATGACCCATTTTGCCACAATTAAAACATTTGGTATTCTGGTGTCTCCTTTTACCATTGGAAATTGCTTCTTCTACCCATGCTTCAGTGCCATAATCATATGTTTCAACATCCAGTGTATGTAAGACCCATTCTTCCAAGGGTGCTGATCTGAGCTTCAAAGGCCCCAAAATCTTTTTGCATTCCACATTTGAATTTTCATAAGCCAAAGACTCAATCAAAATGCGTCTTGCGTCTGGGTCAGGTATCCCTATTTGCACAGCCTTAGTAAGTCTTTGTAAAAAATCACTAAAGGGTTCTCTCTGACCTTGTTTAATGGTGACAAATGATTCCATTTCCTGTCCTGGGTCTTGTACCCTGTCCCAAGCACTTAAGGCTGCTGTAGTGCACAGGAAGAGTGTGTCTTCATCCAAATTAGCTTGTTCTTGAGGGTCAGAAAAGAGTCCTTCACCTAGAATTTTATCTATGGAAATGTCATTTCCCTTTGCCTTTTCTAGCTGTTCTAAACGTTTAGCCTCTTGCCTGAATAAGCATTTCCATTTTAATTGTGGCCCACTTTCAAGGACTGCAGAACTCAGCTGTAGCCAGTCTGAAGGGGTGGCTCTGCTTGTCGATGCCCAAGATTTTAACATCACTTTAACAAAGGAGGCATGCATCCCAAAAGACATGATAGCCTGTTTAATTTCCTTGAGATCATTCATACGGACAGGCTCCCATGTATCTTCCTTGATGATCCTAGGGTTTTTGGAACCAATCACCTTCTCTGTAGTTATTACTGGAAAAGCAGCTGTAGGTATAGCTTTGTAGAAATTGTCCCGGAAGGATTTACCCACAGGTGTAGTTAAAGTTTGCCTTTCTACTGTATGTTCTTCTTCATCAGAATTTAGAAATTCCTCAATCTTTTCGATTCTATTCACCATTGCCTTCTGCAATGTATGTATCTCCTGTCCAGAATTATGTTCTAAGCCTTCATTGAGGATTCTAAAGTATGAAGTTTGTCCATTAGAGATAAGTTCTCATCTTTGGACATAATTTTTATGGCATAAACCGTGCCTTCTTGTATTGACAATCTTTCCGCCAGTCTGTCATAAGTTTTAGACAAAATTCGATTGTCACATTCAACAGTTTTGATTTTCTCAGTTAATGTTTCAATCCCTTCAGAAAGTGACTGTTGGAATTTACGATTCAAATCAGCTGACCCTTCTTCCATATTAATGAATTTCTCCTTAAAATCAGCCTGAAACTTTTCTAAATTTGTCAACAGAGTCTTGTTAAAGAAAGATCTGTTCTCTTCCTGTAGAACTTTAAGCTGATTCTTGAGAAGATCATTGTCATGCTTAATAGTTTTTAGACATTCAACCATTGCCTTAATCCTGGATTCGTCTCTTAAAGATTTGTAAAACCAGCTAAAACCCAGGAAAACTACTACTCCCAAAAATATCCATAGATGTGGGATGTTAGACACCTCTTGTAAGATTTCCCACATGGCACATTCAAAAAGATTGTTAAAGTTCTGAACTGTGATATTCTCAGACTTTTTTTTTTTTTATAAGAAAAAATTTTTTTTACCTGCAATGACTGGTTCCTGCCAGTGGTGGCGGAAGAGTCTACTTGAGTCCTCGTGGAGTGGCTGTAAGAAAGAACTCAAAATCAAAATTTATTGTTCTGCCTGAGGAGTTGCGGGAGGGGTCACCTTGAATCAAACCAACTCTGCCGCTGTGGCGGTTTGTGTTGCAAACCGCAGGCAGGCAGGCAGGAAGGGGTTAAAAGGCTGTGAGCCTGAGAGCACTAGCAAGCCGGCAAGCGGGCCTGCGTGGGGGAGGGAGGAGGGAGGAGACTGTAGGGGCGGCCGTACGGCCGCTCTGGGAAAGCGCAGAGGCTGGTCCGCGGCGGCGGCAGCTCTGTTGGTGTGGGGGCAGCGAGCAAGACCAAGCGACCATGACCGGAGCGCGCTGAGAGAGGCTGTCTCTGCCTCCTTGTGCAATCCAAGGACACAGTGCCGGCACGGGCTGGCTGGGAAAAGCACACCCGGGGAGCGGGCGAGCTGGCTAGCAGGCACGGCTAGCTCAGTGGGGGGAGGCAGGTAGCCGACTGCTGCGGACCGCTTTGGGCGCGGTGAGCTACCTGCAGGGGCGGGGGCTATGCCCCACGTGGGAGCTCCAAAATGTGGGCGGTAATTGATAAATCCAGACAATTGTAATACATACAACTTTAATAGAAAAATCCAACTCACAAGTCCAAAGTTCCCGCGCAGCACAGAAAACCGGAAACAGGGAGGAAGCGCAGAGAGCTTGCAGCTTCTGCGCTCTCAATTTATCAGTAGAAACTTCGCCCCAGGCAGCCCCGCCCAAAATGGGCGGGGTCTATCACTACATATATATGCATATACATGTGTATATGCACACATATATACATACATATATATATACACACATGCATACATATATATGTATATGTTTTTCATGAGTTGCTTTTCTTCTTAGAATGTAGCAACCTTATCAACCTCTTTTGAATAATTTAAACTTTAACTTGTTATGCCAGACATGAGTACAGACCATTTTCAATTTTTGGTTGCTTGACATATGATTTTTCAGTACTTTCTTTTTAATTTTTGTTTACCTTTGCCAGTGGGATATGTTCCCGGCCACCCGGCAAGCTTAGACCTGAAATAATCACACAGTAACTATATTAATTAAATCATTGCCCATCAGTTCTAGCTTCTTATTGGCTAACTATTATATTAATTTAACCCATTTCTATTAATCTGTATATAGCCATGTGGCTGTGATTTAACAGGTAAAGTTCGCAGCATCTATCTCCAGCTGTTCCATGGCTTCTCTCTGACTCTACTCTTCTTTCTCCCAGCATTCAGTCTAGCTTTCCCCACCTAGTTCTTTTCTTTCCTGCCATAGGCTCAAAGCAGTTCTTTATTCATTAACCAAATAAAAGCAACACACAGACAGAAGACCTCCCACACCAAGTAAATAATTATATCTTGTTTGAAGTCCAATCCACTAAACTACCTTTTTTATTTTATTATTTCACTAGTGATTTAGCTTGTATTTCTCACATTATTAGACAAATTAAACATTTTTGAAACATGTCTTCATTGCTTTAATCTTTCCTATTTAAAAAGAAATATTTTCTTTTATTTTTGAAACAATATTATTATATCATTTCCTGTCCTCTTTCCTCCTTTCAAAACCATCACATATGCACCTCCTTGCTCAATTTCAACTTAATAACTTCTTTTTTCATCATTGCTGTTCCATTCATGTATGACTATAAATATATATTCCCAAATATAATTTTCTCCATCTGTAGTTACTTTTTGAAATCTAATTGCTTTGTACTTCAATGGGGAAGACTAGTACTTCTTCGTATAGGATTGAGGCCTTGATGTCTTTCTCCTATCTGCTTTCGCATTTCTTTTGTTTATGTCCTGTATAGTTCATGTTTAGGCAGGTATATTCATGAGACCTTATGAGTGCAGTTTCTGACATTCTTAGGAGACACAATCTCAATTAGCTACATGAGCTTCTGATTCTTGCAATCTTTTCACCACCTCTTCTACAATGTTCCCAGATCCTTAGGTGCAGGAATTCTTTGGTAGATACATCCATTTTGTGTGTGTGTGTGTGTGTGTTTTTCTATTTTGTTTTGTTTGTGTTTTTTATTTTTATATTTTGGAGAAGGGTTTCATTGTAGCTTTGAAGCTTGTCCTGTCACTGGCTCTGTATACCAGGCTGGCTTCAAACTCACAGAGATCATCCTGCCTCTGCCTCCTAAGGGCTGAGATTAAAGACATGCCGACCACTGCACAGCACAAGTGTGTATTTTGATTGGTGGTGGTTCTAAAAGGTCTCTGTCAATTGTTACGAGATATTTTCTTGATGAAGAGTCAGGACCACTATTATCTGTGTGAATAAAGACAAATATTCAGGGCAATCAGGGATCATTCTGGTTTCATATATAATATTTGTATATTTATTAATATATGGTAATTGTAGCTCTCTTTTAATAACCATCACTTCACTAGCACTGAATAGTTAGGTAGATTTCCAGTACTATGTTCTGCATTTTGTTGAGTGGATCTTAAATTCAACTGTTATTTTAAGAGCAGTTTTGGACAAAGTATACACATTCTATTGTACCCTTACAGTTGTTCTTCCATGCTTGTCATTGTCACTTTTCATAGGCACAATAGCTAGGTAGGACTGTTTGTTCCTTCTCCCCTTTGGAAAATTACTTGGCTCTTTCTGTACCATGAAAGCGAGAATGAGATATCTAGATCAATTAGAGATCAGGGTTCTCTGGGTCAAAGGTATGTGTCTTCAGCAATAGGAAGCTATTGTGCTGCTCTGATGGGCACCAAAGGGCAATAGCAATGCCTACATGTTTTGGAAATAAACTGTATCCTTTAGTTGGAAAGTTAAGTAGAGTTTCATAATGGAATACCATTGGCAGTTATTTGCTAACTCCTTTGATTTGTTGGTATTTTCTTTGTTTTTCCTTGTGTGAGTAGTTTTCTAGTTTAATGAATTGATCACTTTAAAATCCCTTTCTACATCTGATTTCCTCATATATGCCTCTCATCACATTTATTCTTTCCTAAGCTTTAACCTTCTTTCCAAGTATATGTAAGATTTAAAAAAAATATTCAGAAAGAGCCTGGAGAGATGGCTCAGAGGTTTAGAGGACTGACTGCTCTTTCAGAGGTCCTGAGTTCAATTACCAGCAATGACATGGTGACTCACGGCCATCTGTAATAAATGTAATGAGATCTGGTTCCCTCTTCTGACCTGGAGTATATATATATATATATATATATATATATATATATATATATATTCTGTCTGCATATACATACATATGTATGTATATGTATATGCAGGCAGAACACTATACATAATAAATAAATATATCTTAAAAATAATACATTCAGAAATTCTAACATGGCAGTCATAACTTGTTTTACCTTGTAAATTCTAGAAACTCTATTATTTGAAGGATACTTTTTCTTGATATAGAAATTTTTATGCAGCAAATATGCTGAGATGTTAAACTGCAGTGTGCCAATCTTTCTATTTATTAATTATTTAGAATTTCCACTGAAAAGTCATGTATCATTTTGATTAATTTGTTTATGTATAAAATTGCTGCTACTTTTTTGCAATTTTCAGTATCTAAACTTTCTTCAGTAGGCCTACTACTTTAAATGCAATGTTGCTTGAAAAGTTGATTTTGGGTCATCTCTATTTGGGGTTCTGAATACTCTCCAGATTTGGACACTCCTCTCTGTCTTAAGGTAGAAAAACTTTTTTTCTAAAGTTTTACTGAATGGACTAACTACAGTTCCTCTCACCCAAAAATCATCAGTATTGTGACACAGAATTCATGAAAATTATGGAGTGATTGTTTTTCCAACCTATTGCTAGCCAAGTTTTCTTTTATTTATTGAAATTGTAAGTCTTATCTTTCAATTTCTAAGATTTTTTAATGGCACATTACTGGATTTCTTTATTTCTTAAAAAGTTACTTATTTTGATGAAGTGTCTTGCAGTATAAAATTTTGTTGTTTGTTACCGTAACATTCAGGCTGACAATGATTTCATGACAATCTTGACTTAGCCGTTCAAGTGTAGCGATTACAAGTGTTTACAACCTTACCTAACACTGTTGAATATCTCATCTAAATTTTGAATTGACTTTCTTACTTCATTTGTATTTCAATTCCTTTAGTGGTAATTGATCATAGTTAATTTTGTCTTTTAAATTATTTTTGCAGGATTTCAACTTTGTCAGTGTCTGTGCTACATTTGAATAGTATCTCAGCATTTAGTGACAGTCTTACAGCACAGTAGTATCTGTTTTTTTTTCCATCTTTCAGTCCTTTAAATCTGCTATCCGAAAAGAATGAAAAATAAGAAATAAAACAAACTAAATACAGAATGCAGCAAGTACAAACTATTAGCATTAAATATTTTCACAATAATGATAGAAAAGAAATAAACTAAGATTCTTGTCAACATTGAATTTCAAAATTTGTAATTATTATAAACATGAAAAAAAGGTGACTAGGATGAAGTGGAGGGAGAAAAGGAGGAGTAAGATGAGACGTAGCAGAAATGTCTGCGTGATAAAGTAGATATTAAGAGGGATAACGCGTAAACAAGTAGTGAGGCCCAGCTGCTTACACATCTTCATTGATGAATACATGAATGATGGAGATGCTGTTAAATTTTCATAGGATTCTGCTTTTGCACTTGAGATAGAGGCTGGGTGTTTTGAGTAGCTTTCTCTTTGAAGATCAAAGAAGCTTGACAAAAAGGTCATTTTTTTTCCTGAGGCACAAATGCTATTTTGACCCTTTTTGTTCTTATTTCTTGCTAGAGCTACATGAATGTAGGCATTACTACAAAGGATGAATAAGAACTATCTTCAGGGTTCCCTTCTACCAAAGGCATTCTACAGTATAGGCACAAATGTTGAAAATTTCCATACAACAGGAACATTTCCAACATTTATACTTGGTGTTCCTAGAATGTAGAGAGCAATGGGACTGATGCTATGGGTACCAGTGAGACAAGATGTGGACATTCAGTGATTCAACTCTGATCTCTTTCCAGCATCCCTCATATTGACATCTAGCTTTCCTACTGCCTCTTCCCAGAGGTCAGGCTATGGCTATAAGTACACTCTGCTTATAAAAACAGAGTTATCTTTTCTACCAGGCACAATTACCATAAGTCTATATTCAAGTAACAACCAGTTGCTAGGCTAACTGTGCTTTTGAGAGTGATCACTTGCTTATCCAGTGGAATAGGAGAATTCTGTGTCAATAGAAGCCCACCAGGGATGACCCCTTAGATACCAAATATAAACAATAGAATTTCTACTGCTCCTAAGTATAGCCTTGAGTGTCCAGAGAATGGAATTAACAAAACAAAATAAACAAAACAAACAACAACAAAAAGACAGTTCCTTGTGTATTGCTTGACAGCTAGAGATGGGCTCCACAGACATAAGCAGCCATAAGCAGTCTAACAGAAGCTAAATGTCCACTGGGAAATCCAGATCTCAGTTCCCACAATAGTCTGGAAATTTTCCTGAGTTTCTATATGAAGGAGATAAAATTCTACTAAAATCTGAAATGACCTCAGCTAGAATAAATGATGGAGGAACCTCTGTTCTGTCTTGCCCTGTCAAATGTGCAACCCAGAGTCATAGCAGTGCTTGGCCTTTTGCTCTTCCCAACTGAAAGATTTGACTGCAAGACCCTATATGAACCATTTCTCTAATACTGACCAGTGAGCAAGTGGGCAATAACAGAAGCTCACACTACACGCTTGTGGCATTGATCGCAGGGCTCTCTCAGAGTGCATTGCTTCTACTAGAAGGCTAAAGCTTAATGCTTTTTCAATATCTGCTATCTGTCCACTGTTGTTTGTTGTTATCACTCTCCTGTCCATGCCGAGCACCTTTGCCTTCAACTACTTACCGTCTGATGTTTTGCTTCCCACCTGTACCAATGAGGTGACTGCTGAGTGTCTCTAATCTACAACCTTCCAAGTCAACATTTTTAAGGGCTAAGAAGAACAGGCCTTAGGTCTCTGTCTTCAATTTCTCTCTTATGCTAAATCACATTTAAATATCACCGGCTGCTTCCATTTCTCTGCTTAGGGCAGACAATTCTAGTTTCCCCTTTCTCTCACCTGCCACACAGTTTGTCAGAGGAGCCAATTACTGCACTTTCAATACTATCTTGCACAATTATGACCTTGAGGTTCGGCTGTATCCTCATCATTGTCCTCAGAGACTTCCCCTTAACTCCCAGTTTTTGATTTTCATGAAGAAGCAGGGCACGAATCAAGAACTGCGACATAAAACAAACTCCACACTTTGGCTGATGACCTTCCTGTGCTTCATATTTTCTCTGATTAACTGCTACAGCGATTATAATTGTCCATATGGTCCCTGTGGTCTGCTCAAATATCATGAAAAGAGGTGATTTTATCAGTCACATTCACTGACTACATCCAGGGTCTTACTCAGTGTAGGTGCTCAATAAATGTTAACTTAGGAGGAATAACAGTTGGGCAATTACTGAATCTGTGATCTGTCCAGTCCCTAGGCTGAGCAGATGACATCGATGATCCTTAAGGCAGTGTGTACAATCTTTTTTATTACCTTGCTTAAGATAAAATGATGACCCCAAGTGAATGCAGCCAGACATCCTTGATTTGTGTAAATAGTACCATCTAATAAGTATTTTGAGACAAAGGAAGTGGGTTTTCTCTAATCTGAACACAAGAAAGACATAACCATAACAAATCACCATAGGTTTGTGACAAAGAGAAACAGAAATTTTGCAGCTTGACAGTTTCTTATTTTTTGCAATATATAACATATATTGTAAAAGAACAAAATACATAAGACTCATACTATAGAACAATTTTGTGTTACTTTTAAAATTAAGATAATAATCTACAATAATAGAATTTCAGGGAGTAAAAGAAACATTTTCCCCCCAGAACCCAGAAGAAGAGATCAGGAATGTATTTCATTTTCTTTATAAACCACATCTCATTGCCATGTTTATCAATGGAAAAATGTGCTATTAGTGTAGCAAGAATTGTCTATTGTTATCAATCTGATATTATAGGATATATTATAATATTGTATAAACTATACTGTAGTAAAGAAGTAAATAATTAAATTTTAAATATCTCAAAAATGTTTCAACACAAAATGTAGATCTTGCCCTACAAAGCTTACTATGCTTTATTTAGCATCTTGTATGAGTTATCAAGACCCATAGTTACCGTTTGCTAGAGAAGAGATCACATGAACTTTTGAAGTCACAAAACAAACAAAACCACAAATCACTGTTAGTTATTAAACAAATGGTAGGTACATTAGTTCTTTGCCTGAAGATCAATGTCTCTCTCTCTCTCTCTCTCTTTTTTTTTTCAGATGGCATCTTTGAACTGTTGGAAGCTAGAACCTGATATGTTTAACATATATTGAAAAAGTTGTACTTAAATTCCACAAGGCAATTATTTCAGATGTAGAACTAGTGGTGTCTATTAAGAACAATTGGACGTACCCTAAGATAATTATGGCTCTCAGCCTGCTAAATTTTCTCTCTTCAATCCTGTTTACATCTGTCATTCAGTCAGATTTCTACATGGATGTGGCTTTTGCTGGGAAGTGACGTCAGATTCTCCTCTGTATGCCGTGATTACCATTAATAAATAAAGAAACTGCCCTGGCCTTTTGATAGGGCAGAACTTATGTAGGCAGGGAGCGGGGGAGACTACTAAACCAATGCTGGGAGAAAAGAGGTGGAGCTAGAGAGAAACCATTTAGCCCTGCCAGACAGAACTTTACCAGGTAAGCCACAGCTATGTGGTGATATACAGGTTAATAAGAAGCTAGAGCTAATGGGCCAAGCAGTGATTTAAATAATATGGTTTCTGTGTGATTATTTTGGGGCTGAGTGGCCAAGCAGCCAGAAACAAAAAACCAGCCCTCCTTACAACAGGGAAGTTCTGTCCATGATATCATGTCCAGCACTGCTTGTCAGAGATGAACTAGAGAAGTAGCATTTTAAAAAAAATAGTAAATTCATGCATGTGGATCACTTTGACTAGTTGTCTGAAGTGAGAGAAGGTATTTATTGATACTAAACATAAATCTATTTGTTGAGGTCAAAATGTATCTTCCTTCTTAAGAGACCTGCATTCTAGTATCATCTTCCCAATGGAAATCAAGAAAAGCATAAACATTTTATGTTCAGAATATTATACTTTAAATTTGAAATGTTTTCACTATTTAATTATTTCACTCATTTTATCCTATAACTGGGAGAAGGAATATTTATCAAAGATATATTTTATTACATTTATTATTTTGCTACTATAATGCTTCACTTGCTTTACAATTATATTCCCAAGTCTTTCTCTAAAATGTCTAACTTTAATTTGTTTCTTTTTTTTTAAATAATTGAAGCTCTCGTGCTTAAGTATTCTACATATAAGCATATTTCTTTCCTCTTCCCTGTTCACTCCCCCTGTGTCTCCTCATTTCCAGGTCTACTGTCTTTAGTTACTGCTGAGTTCACTTACTGTTATCCATGTGTATCTGTGTTTCATGTGTTTGGAGATAAACATTTGAGACCAGATAAACAATCAAGGGACCAGTCTCTACAGACTGCCAGATCTGTCTTTGAGAAATTATTGATTACTTGCAGTTTTTTATCCAAAAGTAAAACCCTATGAAATTTCCCCCGTTATATGAATACATCCTCTCCATTTGAAGCCCACATGCTCTTTTATATTATATAAATATCAATAAGTTTTTATAATGGCATCATTATATTCAAAATATATAGAAATAATGTTATTTATAACTGGTTAAATTCTCACCTCCGGTTTATTCTGCAATATCTGATACATTTAAAGCTTTTGAGAACTGTTAACAGTGATAAATGCAATGGAATAGACATACCATTTCAAGACAAATCTTAGAAAAGGCTGTTAAATAGTATCCAGGTATCTTTTTGTTCAATTTAAACTAAAGAGTCATATACTGTCAATTATATACTAGGAGGTTGAAATTTGTTCATGCAGTCACTTATGAGATAACATTGTTTATCTTCTAAAGGAGCTTTCAAAATTTGTGTGAAAGACATGGAATGAACAATTATATGCATAAATATTGAAATATAAGAAATGCTGTTATCTTAATAGTATATGATGTTATAAGACATTATTCTGACAGTAATTCATATAAAATACAGGTCACATGAAATTGGAGGCAGGAGCTGATGCAGAAGGCATGGAAGCGTTCTGACTACTGGGTTGCTCAGTAATCAGATTACATGGATTACTCAGCCTATCTACTTAAAGAACACAGGACCAGCAGCCCAGAGATGGAACCAATCACCTTGGCTTGGGCCCTCCTGCACTGATCAATAAATAAAGAAATGCCTTACAGCTGGATCTCATGGAGGTATTTCCTTAGTTGAGACACCCTCTGATTACTCTATAGCTTATGTCAAATTGACAGACAAAATTACCCAGTACAGTACCGTGTACAATAATATAAATGTTATTTATAGAGAATTACTCTCTTAGTATTAACTGCCACTTATTATATATGTATCTGATATGTAGTGAATAGTCAAAACAAAACAATAAATAAATAACAAATGAACAAAGTGACAGGCACACAAATACCTTAGAGATTGTGGTAGGTTCAAGGTCATAACATATAACCAAGAGCACTGAATGTCAGAGAACGTGAATGACAGAAGGTCATTGTCACCAGATGAGGTATAAAGACAGATAACTGGAGAGTTAAATGAAAGACGTGTTCTCTAGGACTTGTGGTACACTGAAAAGCAACTGAAATGATGTTTTAACATGAATTTTTATAATTTTACCATGAAATTCCACACTGACTTCTCAGTGGAGCTGTCAAATGTTAGTAGATAAGTCAATTATCTAATTTTTTTCTAAAGATAGAGGAGGTCATTTAGTTGAAATGAATGATAATTTTAGAGACGTTAACAGATTTTTGATAAGTGTTGACAACATCTGAAGTACTTAGTGACATGATAAAACTTAGTTTCAGATCTGCTTGCTTCCATAAGTTAGAGGGGGGTTTTAATTCACTGCAGGAACCGTGCAAAGTGGTACCCTAACGACAAGCATGCAACCCCAAACACTGGTAAGCCTGGAGTGTGTCTAGATGAATGTGTCCACATGCTAACAGCAAATGTTGTGCATTGAATAAATCCTGCTTTTGCATTCTGAAAAAAAATGTCAGTTTTTCTCCTGCAGGAAATAACCTGTTTCTTAAATTTTTAAGTAGGAAAGGGTTGACTCTCAGAGAATGCTATCATTATTTTATATGAGAAGTTATACATAAAAGTTTGTTCTTAATAGGTAACGTATATTATGTGGATAGCACATAGACAGTTTTACCACAGCTTCAAGGAATTAAAGCTAACCAAGGAAAGGATGGATGTAGAAGTAGAGGAAATGGGCTGTTATGGGTCTACCAGGTGTGATGTTCCGTAACTATAGTCCTAACATGTGGAAAGTGGAAGTCAGAGAATCAGGTCAATTTCAGCTCCATTGTGAGTTTGTAGTCACCCTGGCTTTCATGAAACCCTGTTTAGAGAAACATAGATGCATAATGAAAAAAAATACTGGATGTCTACCTTGGACAAAATTATCATTCAGTGATAATTGACCCAGTTCTACAGACAAAGTGTAACTTTTTAGGCCAGTGGTAGTTTAAAATTTTTTATTTGGAGTAGATATGTGTTTGAAAAGTTTCATTTCTTGACCTTAAGATTTGGAATTGATTTTTATAATAGAGTTCATTTAAAATCTTTCCAAAACTCAGTTTTTTTCTTCTTTTTTTTTTTTTTTTTGCCTCTTTTCCTGTCTCTAAGACATAACCTTTGTCTATGGTCTGTCTCTTGTCCTCACCTGTCTCTAGGGTCATCATTGCAATATATTCCAACACTACCTACTAGAGTCAGCTTTTAAATACTTTTCATGCTGATTGCTTTTTTGAATTTTTTGACCTAAATTAAAGAATATATTTTAAGCCGGGCGGTGGTGGCGCACGCCTTTAATCCCAGCACTCGGGAGGCAGAGGCAGGCGGATCTCTGGGAGTTCGAGGCCAGCCTGGTCTACAAGAGCTAGTGCCAGGACAGGCTCCAAAGCTACAGAGAAACCCTGTCTCGAAAAACTAAAAAAAAAAAAAAAAAAAAAAAAAGAATATATTTTAGTTTTCACTGGTTTATGTTCTAAACTGTTATTAGTACAATTCTGTTATAACTACTGTAGTTTATTTTTAAATTATATCTGATAATGTTCCTCATTCTGTTTCTACCTTCTATCAGTGTAACTCTATGGCATCTGTTTGCTAACCTATGAGATCCAGATTTATAGTGTGTGAGAAACTGTGTCAAATTTTAATGAGAATTTCATTATATCTATACATTAAAATTATAAGTTAGAACATTTTAACATTTTAAAGAAGAAAATTGTTACTCTTAATCCTTGGAAATGTTCATAATGTATATAATGTATCTTAATTGTACATACTTCCAAATTCCTCTCTTGAATGGCCCTTGGTAACTCTTCATAATAGAGTTCCCTTCTAGGTTCAAGAACCTGTTTTTTTAAATAACCCCCAACTGAGTGAGTGTTACCCACATACACATTTATGGGATAATCCAATGGAACATGAGAAATCTGCCACTTGTGAATCCTAAGAAAAACTGAATCTCCCTCAACCAGAAGCTCTCAACAGTTTCTAGACTAGGGGTTAGTCATCATCATTCCTCTGCAGTTAAATGATTCATATGTACACACACATTCTCTCTCTCTCTCTCTCTCTCTCTCTCTCTCTCTCTCTCTCTCTCTGTCTGTCTCTCTCACACACACATACACACACACCCACACACACACACGGTCATTTCATAAGCTTGGAACTCATTTCTTTCATTTCTTTTTCCGCACACTAGGGCTGTGTTGTCTATGATCACACGGATAGAGTTGTGAGAGTTGGCGTTCTTGTTTGTCGTTCAATGAAAACTTAAAGTTCAGTATTTATCCCAGTTGGGTGAGCTATTTATTTCCAGCAGACTTCTCTTGTAGGCAGTTACTAGAACTAGATATGTGTTTTATTTTATTTTTTTAAAGGTTTATTTTAGGGTCTGTGAGATGACTCAGTGGGTATAGACACCTTCTGTCAAGCCTTATGACCTCTGTTCTATCCACAGACACACACAGACAACTAACTAACTACTGCAAGTTTGTCTCTGATACTTGTATGTGCCCAATGGCACCTACATCCATGCACATACACACATGCACACACACACACACAGAGAGGTTTATAAAATAAAACAAAATATAATGAGAAAATGATTTATCTGATTTCTTTGTGTATATGTATGTCCATGAGTATATGTGCATGTTTGTGTGCAGAAGTAGAGATGTTTGTTCACAAATGTTAGAAAATGGTGATTGATCTCTGTATCTGGAGTTACGGACATTTAGAATAATGTATGGGACACCTGACTTTTTACATGGTTGTTGGGATTGAAATTGCAGTACTCTGAGCAATCTCCTCAGTCCATATATCTTTTAATATTTAATGCATTGATGAGTCATTTTATAATGAACTATTTTGGGATTTTAAAATATTTTTTCAGTAAATAATGAGGAAAATATACTTCCCTCCCTACCTGTGTTCTGTTAATTCTGTATTACATTTACTAGTTGTGTGATTCCTGAGTCTCAAAGGTAATCTTATTTGGTGAAGTTATATACTTATATAATCTGCTTAGTAGAATCCTGAATTCAACACATTAAATTTGAGTATTTTGGTATGTATGGTTAATAGAAATAGTGTGTGATTTTTTGTTTTTTTCTTTCCTTTATTTATTTATCCATTTTTTCTTCCTATATCTTTTGTTCTCTATTTCTCTTTCTCTGCATCTCTCTCTATGATTCTCTCACTCCTTCTCTATCTATATCTGTGTCTCTGTCTATCTCTCTCCTTCCCTTCTTCCCTTTTCTGTAGTCTTCCTAATGAATTTTCATATCAGGTTAATTTTTTCATTGTAGAAATAAGTTTGATGGCCGGGCGGTGGTGGCGCACGCCTTTAATCCCAGCACTTGGGAGGCAGAGGCATGTGGATCTCTGTGAGTTCGAGACCAGCCTGGTCTACAAGAGCCAGTTCCAGGACAGGCTCCAAAACCACAGAGAAACCCAAAAACCAAGAAAAAAAAGAAATAAGTTTGATGTATTTTCTTCTTTCTATTTTTTTATTTTTGGAAATTTCTTGTTACACTCTCTTGTTAAATCTTCCTCATATAATTGATAAGAGTTTCTCAAAAGGGCAGCTGCTCCTGAGTTTTTCCTCATCAGATGTTTCTGGTCACTGATTCAATCACTTTACTCCTTACTGGACTATTGACATTTTTGTTTGATTATTCTCTTTGGTAAAGTATTTATCTTTAGGAATTTATCAACTTTCATGAGTTATCCATATTTTTCAATTATGATTATTTGAAATAGTTCATCATGATCCCTGCTTTTGTACTGGCTAGTTTTATGACTATTTTATGAAAGAAAATGTCAATTGAGGAAATGGCCCACCAGATTAATCTGTGTAGAAGCCTGTGATGATTTTCTTGATTGTTCATTGACATACAAGGTCCCCAGTTACCGAGGGCAGTATTGTCCAGAAGCTGATAGTCTTCAGTCAATAATAAAGCAGGCTGAGCAAGTCATGGAGCTGCATTTATCCATGGCCTCTGCCACCAGTTCCTGCCTCTCAGCTCTGTCTTGAGTTCCTTTGAAGATGGACTACAAAGTATAAGACAATCAACCCTTTCCTCCCCAAGTTGCTTTTGGTTATGGTCTTCATCACAATAACAGAAACTCTAGCTTCAGCAGTGCTTATGTGATACTGTTAGGTGATACTATTCTATCTTCATTTTTGCTCTGACAAACACAGTAATAAAAAAAAACAATGGGGGGGGGGAGCTTCAATCATTTTTCCAGGTTACAGTAGGTCATAAAGAGATGCTACCACAGGAATTCATGCAAGTACTCAAAGGCAGTCTTGCAATGTTACTTTGGACCTAGAAATTGATTTACGGCAAAGGAAGTATAGCAGACATCACGGAGAAATGCTGCTATCTGGTTCATAGACTAACTCTCACTCAATTTGTTATCTGTACACGACCTATGACCATACATCTGTCTGGGGAAATGTGCGCTCACAGTGGCCTGAAACTTATGTATCTAATAATACATAAGTGATGTGGGAGTGTCATATATCAATCTGTTGATTTCATTGGTTAAGCAGTAAAGAAACTGCTTGGCCCTCATAGGTTAAAACATAGGTGGGAGGAGTAAACAGAATGAATGTCAGGAGGAAGAGGAAGTGAGCTCAGACTCGACAGCTCTGCTCTCTGGAGCAGAGAAATCATGCTCCAGTCTCCCGGACAGACGTGAGCTATGAAGCTCCAATCCAAGATGGACGTAGGATAGAATCTTCCCAGTAAGCGCACCTTGGGGTGCTTACACACATTATTAGAAATGGGCTAGTCCAGGTGCGAGAGTTAGCTGAGAAGAGGCTAGATAGAAATGGGCCAAGCAGTGTTTAAATGAATACAGTTTGTGTGTTGTTATTTCGGGCATAAGCTAGCCAGGCGGCCGGGGTGCTGGGGACGCAGCCCCTCCGCTCCTTATTACAACACATAAGTAGCTTTATTGATTTTCCTTCATGATTTTCTCTCTTTCTCTCTCTCCCTCTGTCTTTCTTATTCTTTTATGTTCTTTTGCAGAATCATCTGACAATAAATATTCTTAAATGCTTAGTTTTTTTTTCTTCTGGTTGATTACATAGATTTCTGAGATCCTGTAGCTTGGTACCTTAGATCCATAATTCCCATATATTCATTATTATAATCCCTTTCTCTTAGCTGAACATATTATGTTTGTTCTTATATTTTCATAATCAATTTTGGTCATCTTTCTGAACTGTTTTGTATCTAGGATAATTTATATATTTTTGTCATTTTGAATCACAGTAAATCCAAAGACACCATTTCCTTAAATTCATTTAGTACAGCTTTATTTCAGTTTTTGTAGTGACTCTTTCCTTATTAAATTTGCATGTTCTTTGCAGCTTTGCATTGATTGCATTTTATCTCTACTAGTTTTCACTTAACAGCAAAAAAGAAAAAAAAGATAACCACTAAGTGCTTATAGAAATTCTAGAGATCTCTTAGTCTTTTATATGAATACTTTATTCTATCCTTCTACTTTCTTGTAGCAAAAAATAGTCAAGGACCCGGTATCTTCTCTTGATCTCACAAATCCACACATTTTGTCAAACGTCCCATAGAAGTGCCCAGAAACGGTTTCTCCCAATCCAGATGAGGAGCCTAGTTGCCAATACTACTGTGTTTCAGGAGTTTGTACAAAAATTCTGTGGCAAAATATACCCAAACTCCTCATATTTTCTAAAGGACATATATCAAATAGTTGAGAGGGGCTTTTGAAAAGGTGAAACACTACCCTATGGAACATGTTTGGGTTGACCTGTACCCTTAAGAGTTATAAATGATGGCATTTGATTAGATCCCTGCATCTTCGGATGTGAACCTTCTCCCATATAACTTACTCCATAATTTCCCAAGATAATCAGTTGAGCTAATTGCCTTTAGTCTTTGGAAGACTGAGATAGCAGTGATTCTTCTAAACATTGTTTCTTAACAGACAAAATTGGATATTGCTCTAGTACAAGCGTGTCTTTGGACACTAAGCTGTGTAGCCTTAGGAGAGGATAGCATGGATAAAGTGAAATAGTTTATCTTACCATCTTCTATATCTATTTAGATTTTAATAATAATGTATATTTCTAAACATAGCCTTGCATTGAAAATGTAAATGTACAGACAACAATAAACTATTTCGAATAGATTTCTAGATTTACCAGTTAATATTAACTGCAATGAAGAAAGAAAATTTCCCCAAATGCCAAGCTTTTAGCAAATCGTGTTTTCACAAAAGACCAGCAACACAGACTCTGCAGCTACCACAGGGTAGTGTTTCATGTCCTCATACAAAGCTTCACTATCTTGATTTAGGATATGGAGGATGACTAACTACGGTGTGACTTTACTTTCCTTCTGAAATGTTTGAACAGACATATCACCCCAGGTAGATAGATAAACAACAGACAAAATAAAAGATTCCGTTCAGGTCTAGCTTGATGAATCATGGAATTGGATAGGGTTGCTAAGAGAATGATGAAGAAGCGGTCACTCATAGGTATGTGGGTAGTTCACCTAACTACATCACTGAAGAAGAGTCTACTCTACACAGCAACTGTCAATCTCTTATGTGACTTAGAGCTTGCTGTACCACCTGCTGAGCCTTCCCTGACATTCATGATTTACAAATGGGCAGAATTTGAGAGGGCCATCTGAGAGTAAGCAGAGCTGCCCCAGTTTCATGATGGCCTAGAGGATAGTGCGCCACTACAGCAACCTTATTTAATTCAGCAATATTATTTACTCATCTCGAAAACTTCTACATTGTTGAAATCATATAGGTCCTAGCTGAAGAGGCATAGTTATATACCATGTCTCTTTTTTTTTCTTCTGACCAGCAGAATAAAACAATATTAAGTTTGACAATATTTGAGGATAGGTTACAAAATATTCATTTTGTCTACACTTCTTAGAATATTCTATTTAGATCTCACTCTCTGGCTGTCACGAAAAGGACGATTAGATGTTATCAGACATATATGTGCACTAAGAAATGCTCTTAGTGGCGGCTGCGCCAGCCGGTAGCTGCACCCGGAGCAGCGGCGTTTGAAGCAGACGCGAAACTGGGTGGCTTTTACAGGGAGCCAGGCTTCTGATAAAGACAAGATTTTTTGGATTCTTCAATGATGGCGAACCTCCCACCAAAAAGCCCAGGAAGCTGCTTCCAAGCATGAAAACCAATAAACATCGAGAACTTGTGCTGGTGATTGGCACAGGCATTAGCGCTGCAGTTGCACCACAAGTCCCAGCCCTGAAATCCTGGAAGGGGTTAATTCAGGCCTTGCTGGACGCTGCTATTGATTTTGATCTTCTGGAAGACGAGGAAAGCAAAAAGTTTCAAAAGTGTCTCCATGAAGACAAGAACCTCGTCCATCTTGCCCATGACCTCATTCAGAATCTCTCCCCCCTCCCCGTACCAGTAATATTCGGTCCACATTTTTCAAAGACTGTTTATATGAAGTATTTGATGACCTGGACTCAAAGATGGAAGACTGGGGAAAACAGCTCCTTCAGTCTGTTCTCCATCTGATGGAAAATGGAGCCCTAGTATTAACTACAAATTTTGATAATCTCCTAGAACTTTATGCAGCTTACCATGGAAAACAGCTTGAATTCCTTGACCATACTGATGAGAAAAAGATTCTGAAGTGGGCTCAGGAGAAGCAGAAGCTAAGTGTGTTACACATCCATGGGGTATATACCAATCCTAGTGGCATTGTTCTCCACCCAGCTGGATGTCAGAACGTGCTCAGGAACACTGAAGTTATGAGAGAGATTCAGAAAGTCTATGAAAACAATTCATTTCTGTTCTTGGGTTGTTGCTGGACGGTGGACGACACCACTTTCCAGGTTCTGTTCCTAGAGGCTGTCAAACATAAGTCTGACCTAGAACATTTCATGCTGGTTCAGAAAGGAGATGCAGATGAATTCAAGAAGTTTTGAGAAAACATGCTGGACAAGGGGATTTAAGGTCATCTCCTATGGAAATGACAATACCGATCTTCTAGAATATTTCAAGACACCGACACATGAGATCTCCACAAGAGGCAGATCTGCAGGGATGGCAAGAGAAGGCCAGCTAAATGGTTCTTCTTCAGCACACGGTGAAGTAAGAGGCTGTAGTACCTGAGCAAGCTGGAGACATCACCATTAGACCATGCTATGGGGCCTTCCTGGGGATGTGTGTGACAAAAGCAAACATACAAGAACTCAGAACAGCTCCCAGGAAGTACCAATACCCTAAGTTGAAGCTTGGAGTAGAATAGGGGTAGCAGTGTTGCACCTTCCCTTCATGCTGGCTGTTTCTTGATACTCTGCTGCCTGGTTCAGTTTAATACCCAGTGACATCAGGACCCAATGCAGCCCCTACCTACCCCAGGGCAGGACAAGCTTGTCTACACAGTAGACCAATATGATGGCTTCTGGCTATGGTTGGCAGCTCTGCAGGACTTGGGGAGCAAGAAGTCGTGGAGTCAGTTTGCTTGTGCTGCAGTTTTGTACTCTATTTGTTTTTTTTTTTTAATTGAGCTATGGCTTTAAAAAAGAAGAAAGAAAGAAAGAAAGAAAGAAAGAAAGAAAGAAAGAAAGAAAGAAAGAAAGAAAGAAAGAAAGAAAAAGAGATACTCTTAGTCACCAGCCTCAGCTAAGTTTCAGGAGCAGCACTTCTAGAGAAAATTCTATGGAACACTGTTTTGGAAGTTTTAGCTCTTCCCCTTTCCCCAAAGATACTAGATAGTGTTAGAAAAGAGATGGGAGTGCTACACATAGAGTATCTTGAAAGATAACTAATCCTTTTCTCTTAATCATAAAACATGTATGATTTTTTTTATGCAGAGATATAGTAGAAAAATGAAACATGGGATATCAGCAATACTTATAAAATTATTAAATACTGTGTAAGGTGAAAAGAATATTGGAATATTAAATTTATAATCTCCATAAATATTCTGAGCCTCACATTTTTTGACCCTTATTTACTAGATTAGGGATTCTTTAAATATTATAAAAATTTATTTATCAATAAGACAGCAATTAGAATTAATTGTAAACTTTTCAAGGATGTCAAATGAGCAGATACACATAGCTAGTTTTTAATTATAAATATGACAAGAGTACCTGACTATATAGTTATACCACTCATATAATCATTATCTTATTATTATACTTTAAATATAGTATCACATTCATTTATTATATGAATCTTATTAAACAGTATTTCACAGAAGGTAAAAGTTGCCATTTAATTTATAATATTGTATAAAAATGGGCAAGATGATTTTTCCAATAAGAAATATACCATATCCAATTTTTAGACCAAACAAGTGCTCTATAGTTCTTTAAATGGAACCAAGAAATATACTTTCAAGCTCACTGAGAACCCATAAAATTACTCTCAACCTCATGAGGCTAAACCACATTATAGTTTATCATGTATTTTTCATTTTGTTATTTCAAAGTTCCAAAACTTACTTTGCTCTTACCATTAAATTCTCATTAGTTTCCCCCTGTTTTTCCTTTTCTTTCCCTTTAGTTTGTTTTTCTGTGATATCAGCAAGGCAAGGGACAACCACCCTTTAGCTTATGTGATTCCAAAGGCAATGATACGCCAGGGAGAAGAGTCTTTGAGATGGTTTTAAAAGGGAGCAGCATGTGTTTTAGAAGTATAGAATAGCTACTAAAAATGAACACTGCTATTTTTCATGTGTTTAAGAGAAGAATTTATTTTGATTTTTTGATATGGTTAGTAAACCATAATATTATACTGTGGCAAGTTTGGTTATAAATTCAAAAAGACTTTGACACAAAGATAACCTTCTGGTTTCCAGGCCTTTCTATAAAATGATGACAAAGACATATCAAAAGGGAGCTATAGCATTTTATGTCAGAGGGCATTTCAAAGCATAGCAAAAAAAAATGTCTGGGATTTTAACAGTTAAAAACATTATATTCTTTTTATGGCTATCAAATAAAGGACATTTTAAGTCTATTGATAGAAGAACCATTAAATTTTACTGCTGACATCAGTAGGAGAACAATTACTCACTTGGATCTTTAACAGGTTTTTTGTGTCTAACAGTTTTGACACTATCACGTTGATTTTTGTCCCTGCCGCAAATGAGTAGCCTTGAGAAGTGTCTGCTGCCTGGAGTCTAATATCACTGCAATTAAATTCCACTGGGAAGAAGCAGCTTTAGAAGATGTGACGGGACTGGAGACACTGATGTTTGTTTAGATTTTGAAAATGCAGCATCGATCATGGCCACTGATTTCGATGAATGGCTCTCATGGAGGGAAGGTAGGAGCTGAACTTCTGCCTTGATATTTTACTTGTTGGAAAATGAAGTCTTCCCCTGCTTGTCAGGTCTTTACTCTGATATGTAGCCAATGCTCTCAGCTGATAATCCGAAGGATGTCAAATAACCTTTATTTCCCAGAGGTCATTTTGATCTTTTTCTTCCCATTCTGACCTCATAACAGACCTATTCATCTTAAGTCCAACATCAAACATGAGGAAAGAGAAAGTTTTAGATTTTTTTTTCCAGGGCATGTAGGCATACTTGTTGTAGCTTTTGTTAATATATAACACAGATTTTAGAATGAATTTTACATGCATATTAATATTATCGGTAGTTCATAGAATGCCAAGTCAAATAATAAGCAATTCAATCGAATCTATTGATTCCCACAAACAAAGGAATAGCATTAATAGTGCTAAAGAGTCTCAAGTTAGACAAGATAGAAACTCCCATAACACTTCTAGAGCCTGTTGTATTTTCCACTTCTCATTTTAATTTTTTCAAGGTTTCAGAGAATTCAGAGAATGGAAAAGTAGGGGGGGGGGGGAGAAGATCCTAAGACTTGGTGATATGACATAAAATAAATTATGTAATCAATCAAGTGTCCAACGCATACATTCCCTTGAGAAATCATTAAAAAGCTAAAAGTTAAAAGACAAACCTTTCCTATCCCAGGTCACTAGAAAATTCATTTTCTAAGAACTCCCACCTTCTCAATCTGTTTATTTGATAATTACTGTGTACATTTGTTCAATATATGATATTTAGATTCCAACACATCTGGTCTGTTGTATAGATATTAGTAAAATGGGATGATATGATGAAACTTAAGGAGTAGATAACATCTAAAAGTCATGCAAAGAAAACTGTGGAATTAAATCACATGTGATGAAATAAATGCATTCTATTGAATAATCTCAAATATGAAAAAATACCCTTTCTTGAAAAGTTAAAAAAACACGTTTTAAAATATTTTAGGTGATTAAATTATTGTCAATATACTATTTGCTTCTATATGTTTAAGAATATTTTGGAAACAAAAATTTAAATTGTTATAGCTTTTAAATTCTTGGTATAGCATATAATGTTTACATAGTTTTGATATTAATCCTTATCAAATACAAATATTGAGAACATTTTCTATCTTTAAGTTTTGTGATACTCCGCTAATTTTTTCTCTTGCTTCTCAGAAGGATAAAAATCAGATGTCAACCAGTTAAATATAATGCTTCATTAGCAATACAATGTTTATTTCATCCATTTCACATCATTATGGTTTTATACACAATATTTGTGATAAAAAACATTCTGATGTTGTACGAAGTAGAAAGTCATTGAAGTAAGAGGATAAATCAATTGATTAAAAATTGAGCAAGGGACTTCAATAGTCATTTCTTGACTATGATCATTTCTTAACAAATGATTAAGGGAAACAAAAATAACTTTCAACGCTATTAGTTATCATGGAAGTGAAAATCAAAACCATGATGATATATCTATAATCCTGTTATGATTATTTAACAAAATGATAAGTGTAATTGAGAATATGGAGAAAACAGAATCTTAATATACAGCTGTTGGAAATGTATATCACTATAGACATTGATTAGAACAGTATTTGATATGGCAGATATAAATGACATCGTCATATGAGCCAGATTTCCATCTCTGTGTATGTGTCCTAAGGAAATCATACACACACACACACACACACACACACACACACACACACACACACGGAGAAGGCACAGACAAATATTGCATAGTTTTACCTCTTTGTGAATCCTAAAATAAACTAAAGGAATGAAAGGTTAATGTGGATGGTTTCCTGGGCCTAGAACTAAAACACAAATGGTGAGATGAAGTCATAGCATTAGAGAATATGTGAATTTTTCAAGCAGATTTCAAGATCAGTTTCAAAGATCTGATGTATGGCATAGTAGCAATTAATAATTATTTAGTAATTTTTAATAGTAAATATATAGTAATATTTAATATTAAGGAATATTCGTATTTCATTTTTTCAGCATTAAAGGCAATAACCAAATTATTAAATTATGAAAGTTTTCATTGGTAGATAAATCGATAGAGGAGGCAGACCTAAAGAAAACCCCAAATATGCCAATATATAGTCTTGCATCCACTCAGTCTTAATTAAAACAAACGTGTTAATATGTAACACTCTTAGTGAACCAGAGGATATACATTTAAGTGAAACAAAGAAGGAGCAGGCAAATATTGCATAGTTTTTCTTCTCTGTGAATCCTAAAATAAACTAATGGAATGAAAGGTTAACCTGGATGGTTTCCACAGCCTAGAAGTAAATGCAAATGGTGAGATGATGTCAGTTTTAGAAAACGCATGCATAAATTTCAAAGATCTGATGTACAGCTTAGTAACACAGTTTGTGCTGGTGTTCACATACGTGAAAATTGCTGGGAGTGTACACCCTAAATCTCTTATTGCACATCAAATGATACATATAAATTTAACGCATAAGTTAAAGAAACAGATATAATTACGCGATAATATATATCCATATTAAAAAAACAAACCCTATGTCATTTATATAACTTAATATAAACAAAATTATTTGAAAATAATGATCATTTTCCTTCTTTATTTATGTATATTGATTAGCCAATTATTTTCATTTTTATTGGTGCAAATTAATTGCACAAAAACATGGGTTTTAGAAGGCACAGCAACATGTATGTAGGATATTTTCTGTGCTTGTGTATACTGGTATAGCTTCAACAGTTGGCTCTATCTTCATTTTTGGCTGTGGACTGATATATAATTTTAATTCCCAATTCTTACGGTTACAAATGGGAATTATAACCAATCTTTGTCAACGAGCTGTTGTTTGCCTATAATTAAATAACATTTGAGAACTGCTTTTTGTGGCTGAATGACTCACAGAAGACAATAAATAATGGAAAAGCATCAGTTAACCTCTAATTTGCATAAATATGTCTTGTGTAAGATCTCTCCGATTCATAGATGTTAGATAGACAGGTAGGTAAGTAGATAGCCAGAAACATAAATGCAGTTTTGAAAATACAAAAAAACCCCAGCATTTTTTCAAATGTATAAATATTGTGAGTGGGGATACATTACAAATACATCTCAAAATTAATAAAATATTTGCTTAACTGGGGTCTACTTAATAGAATAAATAGAAATTAATGTACATTCATTCAAATGAGTATATTGATCTTTATGAAGTGAGAATGAGGGTATTATTTAGACACTGCTAAATATATCGCCTTCAACTTTAAGAAGGTTGAATTGAAAGAGAATAAAATATTTGCTAATAAGACATTGAATAATACAATAATTCCTTTTCACAAATGATTTGAAGTGACTGCTAATGACTACTAAATATTTACCCTAACTTTTACTTTATTCTGGGTGTTAATGTGTGTGTCTGTGTTCCTTCGTATGTATTTGACATTGCAGGGAACATTAATTCCTATTTAATGTAATAGTGTTTACAGAATATAGTCCATACCATAAATCAACTCTAACAAAGAATAAAAAGAGACAGCTAAAGAAAGAAAAAATATGGAAGTTATTTTTTCTGGTAAGTATCATTTAATTGCAGTGCACATGTTTTCGTATAAGTACTGTATCACTGAAAAAGTACCGCCAGCTTAAGTACAATCTCAAGATTGTCAGGAGAACTGATTAATTTTGCTCTTTCCCATTTTCTCAACAATCTTTGTCTTCAGAGTGGATAAATGCAGTGTCACTCTGGGTTCGCTTGGCAATCTTAAAATTGTCACAAGAATGGATTGGGTGCAGTTTCCTCTCGTTACAATCTTTGTCGTGAGCTCACACAGACCTCTTATTGCTTGATATACTCTCACTCTCGTTATATCTCATTCCCATAACAAAGATTATAATGAAAGAAGAAAATGTCATAAAATTAATCCATTCTCATAACAGTCTGTAACGAGGGCAGAAAATTGAGCAAAATTAATCCATTCTCATAACAATTTGAAGATTGTAATGAGAACAGAAAATGGCATGAAATTTATCCTTCTTGTGACAATCTTCAAATTGTAACAGGGCAGGAATGGGATACAAGATTAACAAGCCCTTGGGACAAAGGCTCTAACTAGAACTGAAAATCATAGTAAATTAATTTGAGTATATGGATGTGGGAAATTGTGTGTGTGTATGTCTCTGTATGTTTGTGAGTGAGTGTGAGTGTGTGTGGGAAAAGTCCTGAAAATCTTGCAGTGTAATACCTCTTTCTTGTGCCTTATCACATTAAAATCAATAATATTATTTTCAATCATGTAAATACTATATTCTACTTTTGATGAGTTTGTAATTAAAACAAATACTCATTTTCACTTTTCACCTTTCCCCTAAAGCGAAACTATTTAGGATAATAAAACAATAGAATTTATGAATAGCCTATTTCTTCTCCAAAAATTTTAGTAGAAAATAATCATACAAAATGAATGGCAGTAGTTTAACTTAATATAAAACATTAATCACAGGACAAAAATCACAGAAGATATTTCAGTTTACAAATTATGGCTTATGTCCACTAGCAAGTATCAGCGTTCAAATACCGAATGGGTAAAACACTGATGAAGAATAGGGACTCAAGCAACCTAGACTGACAATTGTAAAAAAATAATATGCATTAAGGAATATTAGCTCTATGGTGGAGAAACATTAATGTAAAAAATGAAATTTTAGTAAACAATTGTTTTTAAGTACTAGTTTATATACTTATTTTACCCTTACTACTATTGTCTTTTTATTTCATGTATGTGGCTTAATAATATTATTACCTTATCTATAGTCTCCCTAAACACAATTCCATATAGGAATGTGACATATTTGGCTAATATTGAATTTTTAATTTTCTGGATGCTACACAGAAAAATATTCAGATTATATACACAAAACTACATTATCTTATATCATTCAAGCTATAAATGTGTTTTTAATCAAAATATAGTTACATCCTTCCCTCCCACTTCCTTTCCTTTCTGCATTTCTTCCTGGGTACCTTTCCTTGAACCCTTTCCATGTTCCTCCATTCTCAAGATGGTTGCCACTTTTTCTTTGACTATTGTTACACAAGACACACATACACATTTATATGATGTATGTCTCTCTCTCTCTCTGTGTATGTGTGTGTGTGCACCTACAACCTATTGAGTTCATTTTTGTTGTTTGTGCATATATAGTTCCAGAATTGATTATCTCTGCATTGGATAATCAATAAGCAAACTCATTCCTGGGGGAAGCTGATTCTCCTTCTCCCAGAAGTCATTAGTTAGATGTGATTTTTTATCTTGGGGTTAGACCCATGAAATTTTCCCCTTCCCATTAATATATCCATTGCTATTGCTGCTATTCATCTTGTTCATGTACTAATTTCTAGGAGCCATCATTTCCCAGCAGATATTTTTGGTATTCTGTCTCTTAACATTTTTTTCCTACCTGGCCCCTCATCTCTCCTGAGTTATAGACGCAGTAGCTGATATGTAATGGATCTGTTGGGGTTAGGATCTGTTAATCTCTTCATTGTGTTCAGTTGTGGTTCTCTCTGATGGCTTCCAGTTGCTGTAAAGACTGGTTTCTTTGGTGAAGAGTGGTTGATATACTTATCTGTTGGTGTGCGGATGAGACTTAGAGTGCTGTAATGGATTATGCTGGTTCAGAAAAGTGGTGCTAGGAGATTCTTTTCCAGGGTTCACTGGGGAGCTGTGTGGGTTTCCAGAACTTGGCTTGATTTTCCTCCTGCTTAGTGGCTTTAAATTTAATTGTAAAGATGTAGTCATTGACATCTGCTGCCGCTTAGCACACTTTTGTACATATTTTGTCCCATACATACAATTTTCATGTTTCATAAGTGTTAATGTTGGGAGGACTATTGAATTGCTGTCCTCTCTGTCCACTAGTATAATACTTTTGAAATAAGAGGAACTATACTGCAGGAAGTCAGATTTAGGGTTAGATCGAGCTTGGATCATCTGAGTCCTGTGTACTTAGTGTGCTATGATTTCAGCATTAGGAATCTACTCTCAATCTTGAGGGACATATCATTGATTTTATTGCTCAGGGAGTCACTTTGATTACCCTGAACAAATATCCCTTCATTTTCTAGATATCTTCTTCCCTCTGTCCACCTTTCTTCTGTTCAGGGTCCAACTTTTTCAGATTCCCCATCTTCTGTGGCACTCCCTATTTTATTCTACCTTCTTTTCTCCTGAAACTTTTATTGGTAGGATTTCTTGGTATAATATCTACAACAATGCTTTTACTTGAGTATTAGTGACAAAAAAACAATACTTTCTCTAAAGATATGCCTGAAAAGTGTTTTTTTTTAATATTTTGATATAACACAAGGAAACACTTCATGTGGCACTTAGGATTTAACCTGTGTAATTCGTCCATCACAGAAAGGGCTACTTTGATTTTATAATATTAGCTATTGCCTGTTAATATCTCACTTAGTTCAGATAAGCATCTTTATAGTGACACTGTCATACAGTTTGAAGGATTCCACCTTAATCAATGACCATGCATTGATTGTGACATTTGCTTCACTGACATTATAACACCATTGCTTTATGAAGCTAAAGGGATGGCATTGGGAGATCTGCAGAGGAGCACATCAATAGCAGCCAAGTTGTGCTCAGATAGAAACAAGACCTTCACCTTTAATGATGCAGAGATGCATAATTAAAAACTGTGGCACTCTCCAAGAACAATTAAGTGCCTCATTGCAAAGTTAGGGAAGGATTAAGAAAGTATGTTCAACATTTTCATCATTCAGAAATTTTAAACATTGGAAGACATAGATAAGTTTAATCCAATTTAAATATCATTAAAATATGTATTAATAAAAAACTATTCTTTTAATATATATATTAATATATAATATATATTATATATTAATATATAAATAATATATATATATTGCAGTCATCAGTTACATTTTTCATACAAAAAATAAAAAAAAACTCCTTTGAGAAAAGAAATCATTTTTCTTCACAAGCCTATCCTACAGTTTACACTTTAATAGAACAAACTTTTAGGACAATTTCTCCTCATTTAAGTTTTTATTCAGAAAACATGATTTTCACTAATAATTATTAAATTGGAACACACCTAATCGGAGGATAAAACAGACAGGAACAATGGAACAGTACAGAGACAAGTCTCCTCTTTCTGGGATCCTATCCTGGTGCTCTTGCCCCCTCACCTTCCCACAGTATTCCACGGACCATATGAATCTGTGCTTATGATGTCTGTTCTTTCAAAGGGTCTATGAACAGCTCTTCCTTTCTGTCTTTCATGGCAGGACCTTTACAACCTTTCCATGAACAGCTAAATAAATGAAAAGTTTTTCATTTCTTCTTTGGTCAGCAAAAAATAGCTTTTGTTGATGATGAAAAGTGCAACCTCCCAAATTTCTCATTTTTCCACGAAGCCAAAGCTTTACTTTCTGAAGGTTTTCACAAGTACCGTGTATCACTATATTTATCTTTTTCCTGGATGTTGAAAAATGGGTAGCAATTTAAACCCAGTCTGTGCTTGTTTCTCAAAATATGGAGCAAGGGCCAAGCAACATCCACGTCTAAGTTGGCTTGTATTGATTAGATGCTTGTTCTTACCAAACATACACTTTTAAATGTGGTTAGAGTTATATGCTTTCTCATTTAAATAATAGAAGGTAAAGCTAAGCAAAGAATCTGTAGTTGTCTCCAAAAAGGAAAATCTCATAAAAAACAATCCATTAAATTATGCTAACTAGCCCACCATTTTTTTTGAAATGTTATCTTTCATGTTTAAGATAATGGTGTTCAATAATAGATTCTGTGTGAAATAATTACATATAACTGCAAGGATTTCTTTTTAGAGAATTTAAAAAATGTCATAAAAGATGTTTCCCTCTAATAATTTATTTCAGTTTCAAAAATACAGTCACAGTTTTAAGAATTGCCACTGGAAGTGCAGAAATCTTGAGAGACGGAAAAATGAAATGAGGCTTTTCATTTTGGTAGTATTCAAAAGTGAACAGAGTCAATAAAACTAATACTACTAAATTTCTCAGTTTAATACTGGTTACATTAATTTAGCTTCTGAAATATATGTTTAAAATGATAGGTTACACTAGAAGAGATTGAAATTATCACTTGTTTGTAAAAAGGACTGTATAGCTGAAAGAAACTGAAATTTTTATGAAGTATGAATCTCCATTCATGACGCATGCTTTAATGTAAGAACTAAATAAGGATTTGTGAAATATATTCTGTGCACAATTATGTGTGCCCTCTAAGTAAAGCTAATTGGCACATGAATCCACTATACTGTTTATGCTTTAATTACAAAGCAAATAAAAAAGTGTTTTTTTTCAGCTTCTATTGGAATGAATTTGTACTCTGTTCAAATGTTTTCTGACCTTGTTTTTTTCTTGGAAATTGAGGAATTTATTCCTCAACATTGTCAAAGGCAATCATACAGTGAATTCTTTAGGTGACTAAAATGAAAAATCACTCATTATATAAACCATAAAAGAATTCTGTCAACCAGAAAGCTGGACATGTGAACACTTATGCTTGCTGGAAGAAATGATATACTCTGTGTAGATTGACATATATCCTTAAACACTGGTATTAATTGTGTATGCAACTATGTTGTGATTTGTGGCTACACAATTATTGCTTTACATGAGATTAAATTATTGCCATTAATTTTGTATCATTACTTTAAATAAAAACTTTGTAAAGAAAATTTACTAATTACTAATTGAATAAAATATATGGAATATTACTTAAAAGAATTTTCCCTGAGAAGAATTTATCTTTTCTGTGGGAGATTTGTGTGTCAAAATATCAAGAACATGAATGAAAATCGCTGCCTGAAAAGGAATCATCACTGATGAACATGGAGGCGGAGCCTGGGAAGGTGAAAATGGAGATAAGGAAAAAGCAGCTCTACAGTCATCTGGTGCATGAGAGGGGGAGCTACTGTGGTATTCCCTATAATTAGAAGAACTATATTGATGTGCTGAAACAACCACTTTGAGTATTGAGTTCAGAGAGGTTTTTTAATCCAAGTTATATAAAACCACAACAGCAAAAAATATACCATGAGGTTTGCCTTATAAGAGATTGTGGTGATCTGAGTAACACTGGCTATGGGGAGAAATGGTTAGGGTTTGCACACAGGTAGAAGAGACATAAATAGTTCTCTTTTGCTTTGGTTTTCAAGACAGGGTTTATCTATGAAGCAGTCCTGGCTTGTCCTGGAACTCAATCTGTAGACATGGTTAGCCTTAAACTCACAGTGATCTGCCATTCTCTGCTTCCTGATTTCTGGGATTAAAGGTGTGTACCATCACTTCCTGGCTAAAATTTATGGACAGAATGTTGTCATTTGTCCTCAAACTTTACTTTCACAGTTAAAACATGATTGTCACAACCAGTCATCATATGATCATAAAAATATTAAACAAAACTCAAAGAGGCTCAGCATTTATAAGGTAACACCTTATAAGTCTCTCCTTCAGTTATGTTCATTCACTATGTCTGTTCAGAAGTTCAAAACCATTCTTGGCAGCATGAAAGTTGAGTTGTCCTGATGAGATTAGCTCTTTAGAAAGGAGCAGGACTTTAGTGAGAAGATGAGAGAATTTTTGTGAGAAACATCAATCCCCATCCAACACATCAAAACCCAGGCTTTATAAAAATTAAAATTATTTGGCTTGTATTACACCCTAACTATCTGCAACAATAGCCAATTGTGTCCCTTGGTTCAACTATTCTTGACTGAAAGTTCAGTAACTCTGAGATGAGATGAAAAGTTCATAAGTTGAGAGACTGTTCAGCTGTGACTACAGTGCTGCCTCTATTTAAATTTTCTCCTAATGTTATGTTTTAACTCTCCACTCACTTTGAATTTATCATCCATTCACTATTTCATGATTTTTCTTTAATTTCTTCACAACTCCATTGTTATTTAAAACAGGACAAAACTAAGGAAGAATATTAAGAGAAGTAACATGCTCATACAGCATGACTTGGGTAGTCTCCATTCTATAAGTATAGCAGAATATAATTAGGCATCATTATATTGACAATTTTTTTTCTGTTCATGTTCTTTCTATCTATCTTTTGGGTCCTGGCACCCCAGGCAATGACATTGGTAAGCTCACTTCTGTGGCATGGGTCTTTGGCCACTCCCACAATCTTGGCACTACCCTTGCTCCAGCACATTTTATAGGTAGGACCGATTGTAGACCAAAGGTTTTGTAATTGAGTTGGTGTCCTAATCTCTTCACTGGAAATCTTGCCTGGTCAGAGGAGATGGCCAGGTCAGGTTAGAGTCTTAATCCAGTAACAGATGAAAACAAATGCAGAGACTCACAGTCAAATATTGGGCCAAGCTATTGAATTTCTGCTGAAGAGAGGGAGGAAGGATCAAGGACATCACAAGAAAACCCACAGAAAAAAACTAACCTACGTTCCTTAGTGGTCACAAAGTCTCAACCTTCAACTCTGGAGCCTGTATGGGATTTACTTAGGCCCTCTAAGTATATGTGACAGTGTGTAGCTTGGTATAATTGTGGGACTTGTAGCAGTGGGAGCAGGAGCTGTTCCTAATGTTTTGACTAACTCTTGGAACTCTAACCCTGACACTGAATTACCTTGACCAGCATTAATACAAGGGGAGGTGCTAAGTATTACCACAAATTTATATGCCATGCTTTGTTGTTATCCATGGGAGACCTTCCACTTTCTGAACAGAAATAGAGGAGGAGTGGATTGAAGTATGAGTGGTGAAGAGGAATAGGGGAGAGAATGAGAGGACGGGAAGAAGGGGAAACTGCAGTTAGGATGTAAAATAGATAGATAGATAAATAAATAAATAAAATTAAACCAACAGAAACAAAAACCTACCAAACAAACAAGCAAAAAGCAATTACAACAAATCACTTAAGCTGAGATAGCCATGGCTCTATTTCAATGAGCCCAGTGAGTATGTCTTCCCTCTCTGTGTCTAGTGTCATTGAACATTTGTAGTATATAATTTTTAAACTGAGCTGCATTCCTTGGTCACACAGCTTGTTCTGAAGTCTAGTGCCAAGTAGGAAGCATTTTTTTACCTGTCTCTTATTTTGTCTTTCATGATGCCATGTTTAACATGACTTGTTTTGCTATTTTGCCATTTCTCACCTGATCTCTGTTTTGTTATTTTCGATACTGTTCTACATCATTTTGACCACCTTGTTTGCGAATGTGATAATATCATTGACTGTCCCTATTAATGGCTTTTACTATCTTATTTTCTTCTTAAATTTTATTTTCAATTCCTTTTACTTCTAAAAAACCTGCATAAGTAATGTTTAGGTTTCATGTAATAAGAGTCTTATTACATGAAGGTAAAGGACATATAATTTAAATATGTATATTGAAATATAATTTCACACTATATGATTAAAAGGACATATCAGGTGTTCAGTTGGTAAAACAACCACTATATATTTCGTAGGAACAATAAAATCATAGTGCTTATCTTAAAATTCTTTTGCAGTCTATCTTAGGTACAATAATCTCTCCATTATTTAATTAATGATGTTCCAAATTAAGGTGATACTTCTAACATGGTACAGATGATACTTTCCATTTCATATAAATATACATAAATGTATTTATGTATGTATTTGGCAATTGAAAAGAAAGTGCTTTGTTTAGTCAGTGCAGAAAAATAGCACTTTACATGTAGATACTTATTAAGCTTTATTTCAGATATTTGAACAATTCTACCTGTCACTTCTGACAGCTATACTTACAAGCAAATTCTGCTATAAAAATTCCACCTGATTCCTAATAGCTCTGAGATTTCACACAATACTTTATAAGACATAAGGAATAAGTATAAGGACTAAAAGCAAAGTTACAGAGGATAAAGTCTCAGTGGACTAACAAGTCTCACTCTTCAGAAAAAATATGAAGCAGAATCACATTTATTTAAGTTTACAGATTAATTCCTATTCTGCGGGGGGCTTTCTGTATCTCCTTGCTTCCAACTAGTACAATATAAATTGAATCTGGTGATGGATAGTTTGCAAGTATCTGAATTGAATATCATTTTGCCTGCATTTCTACTATTAGTAAGTTAATTTCTTTTCCTTATAGAATTATCCTGGACATTATCATGAAGCCTTTTCTTCCTAGATCTATTAACTGAGCACGTGAAGAAAGGAAATATAAGAAAAATACAGAAAGAGTACAATCATTTCATTTATTTGCTTCTGTAATATCTTTTTTATTATTTTATTACTGTACAAAAATACCAATCCAAATTCTGTTGAAATAAGGAGCGGTGGGGCTGCGTCCCCAGCACCCCGGCCGCCTGCTAGCTTAGCTTATGCCCCGAAATAACAACACACAAACTGTATTCATTTAAACACTGCTTGGCCATTATATCTAGCCTCTTCTCGGCTAACTCTCGCACCTGGACTAGCCCATTTCCTATATTCTGTGTAGCACCCAAAGGTGCGCTTACCAGGAAGTTTCTAGCCTACGTTCATGCTGGGTCGGAGCTTCATCGCATGCGCCTCAGAGAGCAGAGCTGTTGAGTCTGAGCTCACTTCCTCTTCCTACCAGCATGCTGTTCTGTTTACTCCTCCCACCTATGTTTTAACCTATGAGGGCCAAGCAGTTTCTTTATTGCTTAACCAATGAAATCAACAGATTGATATATGACACTCCCACATCAAAATTCCCACTCCCTCCCCGCCTCCCACTCTCCCCCGTACTTCTCACCCCTCTCCCTCCAATCCTAAGAGGGGACAAGGCAAACTGCCCTGTGACAATTCTAAGGCCCTCCCTACTATATCTAGGTTGAGCATTTATATATCCAAAGAAAGTAGGATCCCAAAAAACCAGTACATGCAGTAGAGACAAATCCCAGTGCCGCTGTCAGTGGCCCCTCTGTCTGCTCCAACTGTTCAACCACATTCACAGGGATCGCTTGTAATATCTTTGAGATAATAACAAGGCTAATTTTTCTGTACAGTGAGAGTTTCTTTTTAGTTGTAATTTTTTATTTTACTTCTTAGTGCAAGGGATGACTACTGCAGATCCAACCCCACTAAAAATATAGAATAAGGAAAATAATGAGCACAGTGTTACAGTTTGAATTCATAGATGGCATGAGACAACGTGGATTTGTAAGTTGTTAAGTGGAGAAGATATGGCATTCCACTTTTGACAAAATAATTAAAATATTTTTCTTGACATTTACTCATTTAAATGGATATTTATGATCTTTCCCTTTCTGAATTTGTCAACTGTGCCATTCTATAAGGAATTAATTATAAAGGTATGGGTGATGTCATGGCCGTGCGATGTGATTGCATATTTGATACAAAATGAAAGGCTTCCACAGCTTTTTTATCTTCAGTTACCTTAACTATTGTTTCCATCTGTATGGTAGAAGAGTCTTCTTACTTTACAAATAATCATTGTCCAGCATAAAATAGGTTATTGAAATTTTCCTCAATTGTAAACAAAGAAATAAAGAAAACGAAACTATTTTGTCCATTCTTCCATAGCTCTCAACACTGAGACTGCATGTTGGAAAGACTATGTCTATGTTTCTTTTCGTGAATAAACATAAGCACTTAATTTAAACATTAGAAATTATTCTCTATGAATATTTGGAAATCTTAATGTTATTTAAGCCACTGATATGAATGAGGCCAAAACAATGCAAGTGAAAGTGTAACAAATTACATTAAGTATTGCATTTTACATTAATGAGCAAAAATGCTGGGAAACACATTTTGCTCCAGTATTTAGGACAGTTTTACTTCCTGTACTCATTTTACTTTATTTTGAAAATCACATATTATTTTAATAGTTTCCCATAAGTCAAGAAATGTTTTAATGTGTAGCTTGTGTAATTGTAAACTGAGAGTCAATGCAGTAATATTGGAAAACAATCAATCGTGTTTAGCTAATTATTGTTTAGTTTCATAAGTTGAGTCTGTTAGCATCTACTGGTATTTGAAATGGTACTCATAAAAGCAGTAACTATTGCATTGATTGTTTTATTTCCATTATGCAATAAAGAAAATATTTGGT
This sequence comes from Neodon shergylaensis, assembly GCA_025134845.1. NCBI lineage: Eukaryota > Metazoa > Chordata > Mammalia > Rodentia > Cricetidae > Neodon > Neodon shergylaensis. The sequence continues at coordinate 3,651,054 of JABTXL010001118.1, forward strand.
TTAGTTTTTTTCTGTAGATCCACTCAATATCTGCAGATGATCCTATTTAAAGTTTATATTTAATTTTGTTCAATTATATTTGTATCATTAGAAATCAATGCATATATATCATATGAAATATAAAATTTGCTAACAATTGGTTTAATTAATTTTGTGGATTGGGAATGTGGTGATATGTGGCAGGACAACTCTGACTTTATGTATCTTTGGAACTTTCCATTAACAAATTGTTGTGGGAGGTACCTTGGGTAGTTTTAGATTTTCTGGGCATATCCTTTTGTAGTGCTAAGATTTTCCTATATGTTCTTTTGAGCAGGCAGCTGAGTTGCTTCAAAGGGAAACTTCAGGGTCCGTGCTCATATTCCCAAGAACAAAGAAAGCTAACTTTCTCTATTCAACTGTGAAAATCATATTACCTCATTTCCACATTATTTTTATTGGTGGAATGCCCATAAATTAAATCCATAGTTTATTATGATTCATCCTACATTATATGTGTGTCACTATATATCTTATCAGGTCATCAATTTTTTTACAATGATTAATTTTATGGTTCTATATAATAAACCACAATTCATATACATAGTTATTACCCTTTATTTCATACACTTTAACAATTTCTTCTTCTGTAGTCTCATCTAGACTCAAGTATTTTGTCTTTTTTGAAGCTTCTATGACTGTCATGGCCAAAAGCAACTTGGGAAGTTAAAGGTCTATTTTGGCTTAAATGTCCCAATCACAGTCTTTGATGAAGGAAAATCAGATCAGTAATTTGTGGCCAGAACCTAGAATCAGAAACTGAAGCAAAAGCCACAGAGGAACACTGCTTACTGTTATGTTCCCCAAGGCTTCCTCATACACATAGGACTTCTGGTTTAATGCTGGTACTCCCACAAATAGCTGAATCAGTCCCATAACAAATACTAATTGGGAAAAAATACGCTCTACAGGCATACCCACAGAACAATTTGGAGGTATTTTCTCAATTGTGGCTCCATCTACTCAGATAACTTTAGCTTGGGTCAAGTTGAGAGAAACAATCAGACAAACAAAAAGTAAGATCTCTTTGATCTTCCTGTCTCAGCTTACCAGGGCCACACACATGGGTATATCTAATAAAATAAGAGTAAGTTATAATTTGCTGCACAACTGAAATATCTGTGTGTTTCATTTCAAAATGATACAATGTAGGGAAAAATTGCATAACAAACATCTACCTTAAATATAAACATATTTCCTTAGGAGAGTAGGAGAATATTACATAATTATTCTAGATTAATAATTCCACTTTATGCATGACTGCAGCTCGAGGTCCATGAGAACTCTTTTGCACAGTGAGGAGAACTGGTTAACTATTTATTTATTCAGCTATATATATGTATATATATATTTATATATATATACATATAAATATCATATATATGATATTTAACTAAATTGACAGAGTTAAAATTTTTGAGAAGTTTTTACATTTTTTATCCTTGTGAAAACTGGAATTTAGTTGTCTGAATATCATTTTTTGCAGTTAAAATGTAATCTGAATCTTAGTAACATTAATTTTAGGCATGTGAGAAATATGTTGTCCATTATACGTCTTTCTCTGTTAAGATTATGTCTGCTGAACTTTTTCCTCACAAATATGATTTATCAATTGTTATTCAATCACCTTATTCCTGTGTTCTGAGACATAAGTAGGAAGTAGCTCTTCAAATATTTATAAGTCTGAATCTATTTTCTTCCTCATTAGCTTACAAAAGCATCATTGGAAATTTTCTAGAAATCACAAAGGCATTCAATTCTGTGTTCCTCAGCATTCAGTCACTACAGTCCTATTGAAATATAATGTGAAAAAACTGTAGCCGTAACCCCTAAGCAAACAGTCTTAATAATCAAGACTGTTCATTTTTGTCTATTCTATGTTTCAAACTTTCCCTTCTAGTTAACAAATCTTCTAAGCATATTGCACTGTCCGGAGAGAAGATAGAATATAAAAGCAAATAAACTAATAAAAAAATCATATAAAGCAAAGACCTGGTATGGACAGAGTTGCTAAAATGAGTCAAGAGTGAAGGGCAAGGTTAGATACTCAAAGGGTAATCACTTGTGACACTGTTGAAACAAATAATTATATCTTTCATTGTTCGATACTTTAATACTTATTAAATAGTTGTACATAAATTTTTGGATACAAGAAATTAGAGGCAGGTATATATCTCTACATTTACCAAGTTATGGCTGTGTTTTAGAGTATTGTTTTTTTCTTCTCCTTTGACCACATTACTTTCAGCATGAAAAAATTATGTCTATAGATTGAATTAATTCATAGTAGCAACAGGGATAGCTTAATGAGGATTTCCTCATTCTAGAAACAACCCCCTCCACACACATACAGGAGAGAGAGGCGGGAGGGACTAGTAACCAGAGTTAACTTCTCTTTAGTAGATGATGCTTTGAAGGGAAAAGAACAAAATTCTTTCTGATTGTTTCCATCACAGACAACCCAAGGCCGGATTCATGTACTCAATGTAGTATACTATTATGAGCAAGACTTAATGGAAAACAAATTATGGCTAAAACATGGGAAAGTTTTTAAAAATCATCTGAAAATGGTTGAAAGCTACTCTATGGAGCACAAGAATCTGGAAACAAAAATGCAAACAAGGAACAGGAAGCCAATAACATAAAAATTTAATCAGTAAGGTGGCATATGTGCTTAGTTGATCAGCCTCATCATATGAAGCCACTGAGGATGGAAAGTGATCAGGACCAATATCAAAGACACATATCATCTCATTGACTGTAAACATAAATAGAAGTTCCATTTTATGGACTGAACAGGTTACACTTTGAAATTTTTATGTATTTACATGTGCGTATATGCATGCAATCATAATTAATAAAATATGAGGCAGTGAATTTGAAGGAAAGTGTAAAGAAATATAATGGGGGGTTGGAGGGGGCAAAAGGCAAGAAATAAATTTTACACAAACATTATATCTTCCAAAAAGTATAGTAAAACAATCAAACCTGAGGTGTGAAAGAAACAGAAGAAAAAATAAACAAGGAGAAAAAGAAAAGGAAAGAAAAATAGGAAGGAAGGAAACAAATGAGGGAGGGAGGGAAGGAGGGAGGAAGGGAGGAAGGAAAGAAAGAAAAAAAGGAAAGAAGAACGAAAAGAAAATAGGAGGAGGACAAGAAAGAGGTACGGTACAAGAGCATCGAGAAAGAGGAGGAAACAAAACGTTCTCAGTTCTTTAAAGCTTTCTATCCTTATTTTTCAATGTTTCTTTTTCTCCTTTGAGTCACAGCTTTTAGAATGTACAACATCACTTTCCCCTGGCTAACCTCACACTTCCGAGAAACCTCTAAAGAGGAATATGTTCTATTATGATTTAGGTAATACAGAAACCAAGTTCAGCTAGTTTATCTTTGCTTTTACTTTACAGTAGATAAACAAACATTTCACATATAATGTTTAAAAATTTTAAATGTAGATATACCTTATTCCTATCATTTTATGTGATTTTACTTATTATTTTTCGTTTACATTACAAAAGGAGTATACAAGTAGATTATTATTTTCTGTATACTGATCTAATTGCTTGTTTTTGAAGACACCACTGAATGCTGGTGGCACACACCTTTAATCCTAGCACTAGGGAGGCAGAAGCAGGCCGATCTCTGAGTTGGAGTCCAGCCTGTTATACAGAGCAAGTTCTGGACAGCCAGAGCTACTCGGGTAAACCCAGTCTCAAAAACAAAAGGAAAATAAAAATATCAAGTGAAGATCTTACTTATAAATGTGTAATGCTGTATAATCAAATATTATAATATTTTGCAAAATGACTATGTTTCCTTATTTTTTATTTGTTCATCATTAGAAATCTCAAAAACAACAAGCTATTTTCTCCAAACTCTGAAGGTTAGAAGTGTAAAATCAAAGTGTAAATAGTGCTGTTTCCTAATGAAGATTTTCTTCAAGGCTGAAAGAGGAAAGAAATTTCAACCTTCTCTCACATGGCCTTATTATTATTATTATTATTTATTAAAAATTTTCACCTCTCCCCCTCCTTGCATTTTCCTCCAACTCCCCCCACTCCCTCTCCCTCCCCAGTCCTAAGAGCAGTCAGGGTTCCCTGCCCTGTGGGAAATCCAAGGTCCTCTCTCTTCTATCCAGGTCTAGGAAGGTAAGCATCCAAACAGACTAGGCTCCCAAGAAGCCAGCACATGAAGTAGAATCAGAACTCAGTGCCATTGTCCTTGGCTTCTCAGTCAGCCCTCATTGTCAGCCACATTCAGAGTCCAGTTTGATCGTATGCTCCATCAGTCCCAGTCCAGCTGGCCTTGGTGAGCTCCCATTAGATTAGTCCCACCGTCACAGTGGGTGGACGCACCCCTCGCGGTCCTGACTTCCTTGATCATGTTCTCCCTCGTTCTGCTCCTCATTTGGACCTTGGGAGCTCAGTCCAGTGCTCCAATGTGGGCCTCTGTCTTTATCTCCATCCATCGCCAGATGAAGGTTCTATGGTGATATGCAAGATATTCATCAGTGTGGCTATAGAATAAGGCCAGTTCAGGCACCCTCTCCTCTGCCACCCAAGGAACAAGCTGGGGACATCTCCTTGGACACCTGGGAACCCCTCTAGAGTCAAGTCTCTTGCCAACCCTAAAATGGCTCCCTTAATTAAGATATATACTTCCCTGCTCCGATATCCACCCTTCCTCCATCCCAACCATCCCATTCCCCCAAGCTCTCTCCATTCCTCCCCTTCTCCATTCTCTCTTCCTCTCTCCCCTTACCCCCACCCCACCCCCACCCCGTACTCCCAACTTTTGCCTGGCAATCTTGACTACTTCCAATATCCAGGAGGATAATTATATGTTTTTCTTTGGGTTCACCTTCTTTATTTAGCTTCTCTAGAATCACGAATTATAGGCTCAAAATGTTCCAAGTAGCCAGATAAAGCATATCAAAGCAATGAACAGTTAGTATCTTTCCGATTTTGTTGACTCTTATCGAGGATGTATGGTATGGGAAGTCCTTCTACGTGTTGCTTTTATTGGTTAATGAATAAAGAACTGCTTTGAACCTATGGCAAGGGCAGAATAGAACTAGGAGGGAAGAACTAAATGAAATGCTGGGAGAAAGAAGGCAGAGTTAGAGAGAAGCCATGGAGCCACAGGAGACAGACACTGGGAACTTTACCTGATAAGCCACAGACACATGGTAATATACAGATTAATAGAAATTGGTTAAATTAATATGTAAGAGTTAGCCAGTAATAAGCTAGAGCCAATGGGCCAAGCGGTGATTTAATTAATACAGTTTCTGTGTAATTATTTAGGGGCTAAGTGGCTGGGAACCAACAAGCAGCTCTCTCCTCTAACACTTTCATGGTCCTGTGAATAATTCCATATCCATGTCAGTAGAGCAATACCTACTGGACTTACAGGGCCATTAAAAAAGTGTGAAGTATTGAGGGACACATATTGGGGGCTTATGAAAAAAATTGAAAGGTACCTACAATCACATTTCATTATGGCTGTGTATGAAACTGTCAAGAATAAAAAAACTGTATATTGTCATAAAAAAAGATATCTCAAAAACAATGTATTTACAAATTTAGGCCTTCAAGGATAATTTTACACATCACCATTTTGATGTCTATAATTAAGGAAAAATGATTTTTATACTTGAGCAGGTATGTTAAGTAGGAAATTTTATTGTAATGTTTAAGATAATGGTAAAATTTATACCTTTATCTTTTCATCCCATTGTAAAAACTATAGTTATAATAATGATTTCAAGATGACTTACAGTAAAGGAAATAAAATCCAGGATGCAGAAGTATTCCTAGAGTAGGAAAAGACTTTAAAAGAAACTGTACATTTCACAAGTAGTTGGATTTAGACCATATGAGGAAGCCCAATCACAAAAGGTAAAAGTAAAAAGAGAAAATGAAAATTTAGATGGACAGTATATCTGAATACAGTCTTCTCAAAAGGAAATCAAATGGGTCACAGGTACATGTAAAATTGTTCATTGGGCAGGCAGTGGTGGAACATTCCTTTATTCCCAGCACTCGGGAGGCAGAGGCAGGTGGATCTCTTTGAGTTTGCGGCCAGTCTGATCTACAAAGGCTAGTTCTGAAGACAGGCACCAAAGCTGCACAGAGAAATGCTGTCTCAAAAAGCAAAACAAACAAACAAAAAATTGTTCATTGCTAATCAAAAGAAATGTGTAAATTAATAAACATAATGAGATAACATATCAGCCTAGGAAGCATAGTTATTATCAATAATACTGAGTCTAACACACGATGGTGAAAATGTGAGGAAAATGAGCTCCTTCACACCACTGAGAAATGAACACTACTAGCGTGATTAGATAAAACTGAGTGATAATCCTCAAAATGACATAATCCTGAAATCATGTGGTTATATATCCAAAGAAAATGAAGTAGTATATCAATGAGACACATGAAATTACATATTCACAACAGTCAAGAAGTAGACTCATCACAGATTTTCATCAAGTGATGAAGGTATAAAGAAAACAGGCTCCATATGCATGATGGGATGTCAGAGATAAGAAGCACATCCTATCTGTAGACAGAAGTGGAGGTGCCGATGATGTGAGATAACCTGAGTGCACATGGTTTTCTTCAAAATGAAGTCTTACAAAGTTCAATATGGCTCTCAGAGGTCAGGAAGAAGTTCGGTGGGATCCTAGAAGTGTTATCAAGAATCTTAGTTACAATTTGATATAAATAAGCATTCTTGGTATACTCGTACAAAGTAGGGGATCATAGTACTTAACAGTATGTGGAACATTTCAAGGGCTAGAAAATAAATGTTTTGAAAGATTCTTTGGATATTTATCAATACAACATGATCTAAACACTGAAGAACATGTAAATAAATAAAATTACCAAGAATTTGTGTACAATTTGTGTTTTCTTTTTTTAAAGACATTAATTTATATTTGTACATGTGTATATGTAATGTAGATTCTGTGATAGGAAGCCCCTCCTCCTGAAAGAGAAGCAAGTGTTCTTAGTTACTGAGCCATCACTTTTTCCTCTCCCCTTCTATGTAAACTTTTTACAGTGTTTTTTATTGATTATTGAGCTATACATTTTTTTCTCTGCTCCCTTTCTTTCTTCTCCCTTCCCCTTCAACCCTCTCTCATGGTCCCCATGCTCTCAATTTACTAAGGGAGACATACACAGATCTGATCTACATGGGAAGTAGAAAAAGTCAAGATATCCTGAAAAATTTGTGTTTTCTACATGCCAATTAAATAAATAAAAATTAAAAACTGAAAATAACACCCAGTATTTTTAAAAGTTTAAGTTGAATTAAAAATATGAATATATTAATGATGTGGGGTGCCCCTCTATTTGCTGTGAATATAGCATATAGAGGGGTGAATAAAGAAACTGCCTTGGCCTGTTGATAGGGCAAAACTTAGGTAGGAGGGGAAATGTAAACTGAATGCTGGGAGAAAGAAGGAGGAGTTAGTGAGAAGCCATGTAGCCCCAAAAGACACTAATGCCAGAACTTTAGTCGGTAAGTCACAGCCACATGGTGATACATAGATTACTAGAAATGGGTTAAATTAATATGTAAGAGTTAGCCAATAAAAAGCTAGTGAGCCAAACAGGGATTTAAATAACATGGTTTCTGTGTGATTCCTTTGGGACTGAGCATAAGGGAACCAACAAGTGGCCTCCTTTAACATACTAATATACATATTCTCCAAGTAAGCCTCAAATGGGATAAGTAAATATTTATATATAATCTATGAAAATTTATGATATACATTATTTGTATTAACGGCCTTTTAAAAATTACGAATATCAGAATATTGAACAAATTAAGAAATAATTTATAGAAAAGACTAATTTTCTTCAGAGATTTCAAATATTGTCTTCCCATTTGTTTCAAGACAAAGAATTTGATTATTTTTTGCTTTTCCCCCTAAATACTCCTATTGACACCATGTTTTGTAAAATCCTCATTGTTCTCAATCAGATAAAGAAATTTTTATCCTAATCATATCTGAATTCCTTTTTCTGTCACCTTGCGATGTACATAAATTCCCATTCTGTGTCTTTCATGCATTTATAATATTGAGGTATGTTTTTCTTCTCTTTTAGTAATGCTATGTTTCTATGTTAAATATGTAATTTTATATCTTCTATATATATCCCATCATTTTGAAATTTCATTATGAGCCGGGGATTTTCATTTTGTAGGAATTGTTGAATAAAAATTGCTATTTAATTATAATCACATTTGCCATTACTAAGAAAAGCACTTCAGTTTTGCAATCCATCTTTGATAAAGGCTTCCCTAATTTAATATGTTCTGGTATGTTAGACTTTCATACAGGATGTTGTTTGAAGACATTGTTTTGCTAGGCAAATCATTTAAAAATACACTAGATCTTATATTAACCTAAAATTAAAACTGTTGTAAAAAGCAGTCAGGGCTCCCTGCCCTGTGGAAAGTCCAAGGTCCTCCCCCGCTCCGTCCATGTCTAGGAAGGTGAACATCCAAACTGGCTAGGCTCCCATAAAGCCCGAACTTGAAATAGGATCAAAACCGAGGGTCATTGTCCTTGGCTTCTCATCAGCCCCCCTTGTTCGTCATGTTCAGAGAGTCCTGTTTTATCCCATGCTTCTTCCGTCACAGTCCAGCTGGCCTTGGTGAGCTCCCAATAGATCAGCCACACTGTCTCAGTGGTAGGGTGCACCCCTCGTGGTCCTGACTTCCTTGCTCATGTTCCCCCTCCTTCCGCTCCTCATTGTGAACTTGGGAGCTCAGGCCGGTGCTCCAGTGTGGGTCTCTGTCTCTATCTCCGTCCATTACCAGATGAAGGTTCTATGGTGATATGCAAGATATTCGTCAGCATTGCTATAGGATAGAGTCATTTCAGGTTCCCTATCCTCGGCTGCCCAAGGAACTAACTGGGGACCTCGCCTTGGGCTCCTGGGAGCCACTCTAGGTTCAAGTCTCTTGCCAACCCTAAGGTGACTCCCTTAACTAAGAATTGTGCTTCCGTGCTCCCCTGTCCAACCTGCTCTTTGGTCTGGAGAGGGAGGGGGGAGAGTGGGGGGAGGGAGAGAGGGGTGGGAGGAGGGGGAGGGAAAGGGGAGGCGGGGAGGAGGCGGAAACTTTTTTCTTTTTTTTATTTTCTCAATAAAAAAATAAAAAAATAATAAAAAAATAAAAAAAATAAAAAAAAAGAGTTGTTATTCATATAAAAAAAAAACTGTTGTAAAAAGACCACAAACCACTTCTGCAGTGTCCTTTAAAGTTTAAAGTTGTACCATAATAAGTCATATTTTGGGGTCTTTCTCAGAACTATTTTTTATTGTTTTATTTTTCATTTTATTCTGTCAGCAATGTTTTAGTAGTTTATAAGCCAAAATTGGAAATCCATTTTCAATAGCCATTCTGATTATGAAGAATTCTATGCTTCCTAATTTCTCTGGAAAATTTTTGGTACACTACCCTCATTACATGATCCTTACACTGTCCTTAAATATTTACTTTGGATACTTGTTTTCATATATTTATTACATATATGTCATTTGGGCAATTTTTTCTTTTATCACAATAAAATTAGAAAGATAAATTCTATAATAAATATAGATATTGAGCTACTTACTTCAATGATCAAATTTGATTATTTAAAAAAAAAAGTCATACTCTTAAGAATGTATTTTTTAACACTTTTCTTCTGCTGTAAAATGTATTCAAAATACTTTCCTCTTTACAAGAAGTAGTTAAGTATTTTAAATATAATTTTATGAAAACAAAAACTATTATATGGATGTTGACCAGTATCTCAAATGTCATTAACCAACTATAATGTTGTTTGGATAGATGCAAATATAGCTAATGTTGTATCTATATATGTTTAATTAAAATAAGTTTAAGACTTTCTAAAAATATATTATTCTTAGCAATTAATATGAGTTTTCTACCAGCTTATTCCAGGTAAGAAGTCATTCACTCTAAATCTTCTGCTCTGTTGAGGTGTTTTACTATAGACATTTAATTTACTACATTGACCAATAAACGGGATGTGAAAATATTTAGAAATTGGGGATCTGAAATTCAAACTTTAAATTGGAGATACTGATATTAAATTTTAGATACTTCTGTATATTTCTTTTGTTTTATCAATATATAGTCACCACTGTTGGTCTTCGTATGGATGTTATAGCATTGAATTTGTAGTAAACCCAAGACAAGAATAGATGTGTTTTGCTCCTACAGTCAAGATTTACATGATCTTCCTTCTTAATCTGCAAAGGAGCAAATATGGTAGTTTATGAAAGAATCAAATCTGAGACATCTTACCATCTTTTGTCTCACGCAACCCAATCCTTGAACAAACACTATTAATTCACATTCCATGATTAATAAATAATCCACACACATCTATATTACTAAAGTTCTATTAGAACTAGACATCTCTTACCTCTACGTTGTTGCAGTGACCTCTTGATATAAATAATTACCTAATTTCTTTTGTCTTTCCAGTGCTTACAATGAAACTAAACATACATATTCCTTTCTTACACAGCTTTGCTTTTTTTTCCTGTTCTAACATTATATAATGTTGCTATTCCTCTGTTTCATCTGTAGACTTACTCTGGACCTTTCCACAGATATTATCTCACTTCCTGCTCTACATACACATCTTTGGATCACTTTCCCTACTGGGATTTCCTTTTTCTCATTTCTTACCAAGAAGACTTTAAGCCTGGACTACAATATTCATAATTCCCTATTGTAAATATTTCCCTCATGTCAACACATTTGCATTGTTATATTTGTTTGTGCCATTGTTCTTTTTTATAACAACTTCAACCCTTGTAAGTCATACAGCCCATCATCTCTTTATCCGTGTCTTTTAGTCCCTAGCTCATACTTGGCTTTGCATGAATATTTATTGTTATCTGCACTATGCAATATTGAAAGGGGGAGCTCAAATGGTCTGTGAAGGAAGTGAAGGAGGCAGGGCTTGTGAAACAGAGTCTTTTGCAATGTAATATGCTTCATTCTGCTGCCACAGCACCCTTACAATTTGCAATAAGGCCATCACTCATGAGTTGTTATTATTGAGGTCCTCACAGAAGAAATATTATTCCATTTATTGCTGGCTCTCTGCAGCACTTACTTCATTATTTCCCCGTGGGCCTTAGTGTCCTTCAGTTTTTTCCCTCAGTCCTTTGTTCTGTAGTGGTATCTGTGAAGAAGGATGGATGCCAAGTAATCAACTTCACTTCTTTTGAAAAAAAAATTCAGTCTGGCTGACGGTTCATTTTGTAGACAAAAGAGTCTCTCCATGTTTTGTGTTAAACCTTTGAAACATTTCAGCAATGTGTTGTGGGATCTGCCAATTGATGAGATGCCAACAGTCCAGAATGGAAAACAGGGAAAGGATCAAAATTCTTTTCACCTAAAAAATTGCTATTAGTTGAAATAGCACTAAACTATTGAAATGGATATGCCTTAGAGAAGGAATTTCAACCTTGGCAGCTGTAATACCCTATACCCATTGACTATCCTTTGTTTCTCTTTATTTGGAGTCTCATTTCCTAAAGTAGATGATTCTCTTTATATTATTTTTTTTATTTACAATAAAATAAGGTATTAGGTAGATCCAATACAATTTCCTGCCTGAGAATTCCTCATCTTCTAATGTGATGCCACTTAAACTTACTGGTGGTATCTTTTGTGTTATTTCACTTTTGTTACCCCAGAGTGCATTTTGAATGTCTGGAATACAGAGGTAGCTGATGTGGACAAAGGACAGAAGAGGCAAAAGGGAAAGTCAGCAGATGGCAACATATCCTGAATTATGGAAGGCACTAAAGTACTTAATATAAAAGTGGAAAAAATATTAATAATCTTTTTAAAGATAGAGTATAGTAAAAACATATCACCTGCCTATAGATACTTTGCAAAATAATATATTAAGTTCTGAAGAAAGTGAAGGAATTCTCATGGTTATATTATAGCTCACAGGATCAATGAGATACACTCAGTATGCTTATTACTAAATAGGTATGAGAGTTTCACTGTCAAAAGCCAAAGTTGGTGGGGGGCACAATGTAGTTAATTTTAAGTAAGTTCTATGAAATACAATAGCATATTCATTTTTATAAGTAACTCAGATTTAGCTGGTGATTTATTAATTTTACCTAAGAAATTATTATTTATGTATCCTGTTTGTTAAGTATGTATTATCATAAGATGCTAAGGACATCAGAGATACTGCATACATAGCTTAATAAGTGCATATTTTTACCTAAAGGTAACGTTTTCAGGTATACACTGTTATTGAAGACCAGTGTATTAGAGAAAAGCATCTGTAAGACAGACTATGATGATGCAGAGCTTCCGTGAGGTTAACTTTATTGACATGCCTCAAAGATTTCTTTTATGGGACTCAGATGATATGTTGGATGACATTCTTTTAGTGTCACCTGCAAAGGTAAAATATTGCATACAGCTGATTTGTTCATACAAACCAAAATGAATAAAACATATGATCTATTCTTTAATTTTGAGCAGAAGGTTAAGTGATTCATGTACAGATTCCAGAGTCATAATAATGGCTTCATGAAACAGCTATCTTACTTCTTTCCCAGTTCTAGTTAGATTGTTTGAATTTTATAAAGTTCTTTTGATTGCATGTAAAATAAAAATAAGTAAATTTTAACATAGAAGTTAAAATATAATGCAAAAGTACTGAAAGTCTCAGAAGCACTTTGAGGGTGTGATGAATCAAATACATATCAAGTATAGAGTACAATGATAACTTCTATTAAACTGAAATTCTATATAATAGCAACATAAGATTTGAATAGTATCTATCTAACTAAAATATTTCCATATAAATCTAGAAAACTTAACTAACATGACTAGAAGCTTAACTATTATAGATGACTCTCTATTTACTTATATTTCTTAACTATTCATTACATTTTATATTTTTTGGTTGTGAGCCTAGCCTTTAACAGCTGAGCCATCCCTCCAGGCCTATTCATTACATTTTAAAATGAGCTGCACAATCACAATACCTTTATCAAGAGCAGAAGTATATATATATTGTGTTATATTGTATATATATATATATATATATATACAATATAACACAATTGACCTTAAATTTATATCAATAGAATGAGATCCATACCAATGCAAATCTCTATAGCATATCCCCTTTTAAATGTAAACAAACATTTATAGACAATATTTGGGAATATGGGTATAGTTCTGTCCAAACTTTTTCCTGCTGTTTATTGGCAAAGTAATTTTTTGAGGGGTTTTCAGGGAAACCTTTCAGAAGGTCTTGGTCTATCAAACCACATTAGTCCGGAAGAATTCCACAGGTTCTCATCCTTTGTGGAAACAAAAGAAGAACCTCTTTTCCAAAGAAGCATATCCTTAGACTCAAATTTTGAAGTCAAGAAACCTTTATGTTGGTTTAACTTAGGAATACATACAATGAAATGTCTCTCTGTAATTATCTCCTTCACGGTCAAAAAATTCAAAGAAAACACAATAATATACATAATCCAGACACTCTGTGAAGTTTCCATCTTTATGTGGCTTATTTTTATTCTATTAATCTTTAATCTGTGACTGTCTGTACTCTGTGTCTTTAAAGACTTTACCTTTTGTTTAAACCATTTACTTTCTTTAATAACTGTCCATATTCTTTTCCTTCTCTCTCCCAAGCCTACATACATTTATCCAACACTGTGACCCATTTTGAGATTTTTTTTTATGTCTGAATCTGTCCTATGGTGTATCTACAATTTTTTACTATTCAGGAATGCTTCTTTTTTAAATTTTTTTTATTATTTATTTATTTATTTATTAAAGATTTCTGTCTCCTCCTCACCACCGCCTCCCATTTCCCTCCCTCTCCCCCAGTCAACTCCCCCTCTCTTGTCAGCCCAAGAGCAGTCAGGGTTCCCTGCCCTGTGGGAAGTCCAAGGACCACCCACCTCCATCCAGGACTAGTAAGGTGAACAACCAAACAGCCAAGGCTCCCACAAAGCCAGTACTAAAATGCTAAGTGCTTCTTAAAAACTTAAACATCATCATTGTTATGGGAAATACAGTATTTCCTACCTGCCTCACCCAGTCCAGCATGGCTGAGCTGCTCACCGCCTCCAAGAGCCAAGCACAATGCCCAGTCTCTAGGCACACAGCTCATCCATGTTGCCACCAAGCAAGACATAGCATGTTGCTCACAAACCCCATTCAAATCCTTGGTCTCTTGAAAGAGCCAGAGGTTGCACTGGCAGCATGGTCCAGAAACCTGGCATTTCAAAATGGCACAGCTTTTTTTTTTTACTGCTACTGTTGAATTGGGAAAACCTCCCTTAAAGAGCCATGTCTCTGCTTGCCCCTAGCAAATGGAGCCCATCCATGAGAATTCTGCTACCAAACCATGTTTCAGTTTGTTCCTTTGGGTCTAGGATTCCTTTTTAAGCTTTCTCAGGTTTTACATAGATTTAGCCTACCATGTTGGAATAGAGCATTAAACACTGTTATGTAACTGTAATTTTTTAACTATGAATTAATGTTAATTTAGAGAACGTATCTCTGAAGGAAGTTCTTACAATATTAAAAAAAATGTTTCCGTTAGAAAGGTGGCATTTAGCCTCCAGAATGAGCTGGATGTGTCCCGCATTCATCCCCACCTTTAAGGGAATAAAGAGTATGCAGGAAATCGAGGTGCAGGCATTTTAAAATGGTCAAACCATTTCATTTCAATATAGAATTTTGATTTGTCAGTATGTACAATGATCTTGCCTTAAAATTTAATGCCAGCCATCAAGAAAATTTGTCATTTTATAAAATTATACAAAATTTTCTTCTGTGTTAATATGACAAGAAGTAATGACAAAAAGTATTTAAATATGTTCTAATTAAGATGATATTTTTGCTTAATGTTTGAGAGTGTACAATGAAGACAGAGATGGCCAATTTAATGGTAAGTTTCGAACTCAGAAGATGGGATAAAATCTGATTATTTACTGTTGAAAGAATATATTCTCACAGGCAATATTTCTCCTCATTTGTATTAGATCTTTGAGAATTTTGTACCATCTATTTTTATTAGGTCTTTTGTACAATGTATTTTTTTTTATCATGCTCACCTTCTCCTTATACTCTATTCCTACGAGTTCTACATCCATTTCCCACCAACACAGCTTCACATATTCTTCTTATTTAAATGGATCAAGTACACTTTCTGCTGGCTGTATACTTCTCTGTCAATAGTTCCTCAGATAGGGCTAGGACTTCCTGCCCACCTCTGTTCTCTGTTTTGTGGCTGTTTTTAATTTCACATATTGTAATATAATTTAAATATTTATCCTTTTCCTTTATATCTCTAATTCTTCCCATGAATCCCTTCAATACATTCCCAGAAGCTTATTGGTGTAAACTTTGGAATTAATTTTTTTTCACAAATTCCTGAAAAGTTAAATGTATCTGATAAAGTATGTTGTCTTGTTCTAAATTCTGTCCTCAAATAAAACACAAGTTTTGTTTTCTCTCAGTTGAATATGTAGTGAATACACATATTATTAAATTGTATAAAATCAATTTCAAGACATTTTAAAGGTTTAGGTATGTATGATCTTTTTTATTAAAATACAAATTTTATATAGTTACTATAAATATATTATTTAATATAGCTAGATTTACATGGGAAGTAAATGATATTTCTATGAAATAATTTTTATTATATTTTATTTTTTAAGTATTTTTAGATATGTTACATAAATAAAATGTTTTATGATGTCAAACATATTAAATCTTACATTTACTAAATTATGCAGGTTTATTATTTTTAGGAAACTAAAATTTAATGCATTTCTCATTTCACTGTAATTGAAAAAAGTATTCCAATAAATATGCAACTTAATATCTATCAAAATATTAAATAGATTTTGTAAAAATGTAATCTTTGCAGTTGATAAGGATTATCAAATGAGATGAAGATTTTTCATGGAATTTATGCATGTCAAGTCTTGTTATAAAACAAAGAAAGATGTTTTTGAGATATAAGCAGAATCTTTTAAAAGTTCTCTCTAAAATGTAGATAATTTTTATTTTTTATTTTTTTAAGTAGATAATTTTTAAAGTGGTAATTAAAAATATGAAATTGGAACTAAAATAAAAAATAATTTAGCCCTAAACTAATTTCTGTACATTTTTAGCCCAATGTGTTTACTTAACATTGTGTCTTCTTAGCATTTTATTTTTAAAAATTTGAATTACACAGGATCTTTCCTCGATAAAAGTAGGTAAATGAAGTAAGAAAAATTTTCCAAGACAAACAGATTCCAACAGTTAAAAATACCTTTCTTGGCCTAGGGTTATAATTCTGTATGTGGAGTGCTTTTATTGAACATGCCAACTTCTGAGTTCAGTCTCTACTACCATGCAAACATACCCTCTTACCCCATGCCTGAAAAGTAATCACTGCAAAGGATATGGATGGAGGAAGAAGCAAGAAATCTGTGTCTTCCTCAGCTTGATCCCAGTCTGAAAGACAGATCTAGTCAAACAAGACTAAACTGAAACAAAATTAGTCTTAAAAATCAATTAAAATGTATGTAATATGTTGTTAGCAGGAGAAATTATTAACCATTAATTTCTTGTATATATAAAAATTATATTTATGATTGTTTACTCTACTTAAAATACAGTATACATATCACATGCCAATATTTGGGTTATATCTGATACTATTTTCCTCTGTGTGTAGGTATAATCATCCTTATGCTGAAAAAATAACAGTAAGACACTGTAGCAGATTGTTCTAATAGAAGAAATGCATTTGATACTGGGTTTTTGTAAAAATGTAATCTTTGCAGTTGTACAAGTTTCCATTCCCACCAACAATAGATGAGTGTTCCCTTTACTCCACAACCTCTCCAGCAAAGGCTATCATTGCTGTTTTTGATTTTAGCCATTCTGACAGGTGTAAGATGATATCTCAAAGTTGTTTTGATTTGCATTTCCCTGATCGCTAAGGAGGTTGAGCATGGCCTTAAGTGTCGTTTGGCCATTTGAACTTCTTCTGTTGAGAATTCTCTGTTCAGTTCAGTACCCCATTTTTAATTGGATTAATTAGAGTTTTAATGTCTAGTTTCTTGAGTTCTTTATGTATTTTGGAGATCAGACCTTTGTCTGATGCGGGGTTGGTAAAGATCTCCCATTCGGTAGGTTACTTTTTTGTCTTAATCACAGTGTCCGTTGCATTACAGAAGCTTCTCAGTTTCGGGAGGTCCCATTTATTCATTGTTGCTCTTATTGTCTGTGATACTGGGATTCTACATAGGAAGTGGTCTCCCGTGCCCATGTGTTGTTGAGTACTTCCCATTTTCTCTTCTATCAGATTTAGTGTGTTTAGATTGATATTGAGGTCATTAATCCATTTGGACTTGAGTTTTGTGCATGGTGATAGATATGGATATAATTTCATTCTCCTACAGGTTGACATCCAGTTATGCCAGCACCATTTGTTGAAAATTCTTTCTTTCTTCCATTGTATACTTTTATCTCCTTTATCAAAAATCAGGTGTTCATATGATTGAGGGTTAAAATCCAGGTCTTCTGCTCGATTCCATTGATCGACTTCTCTGTTTTTATGCCAATAGCAAGCTGTTTTCAATACTGTAGCTCTGTAATAGAGTTTGAAGTCAGGGATGGTAATGCCTCCCGAAGTTCCTTTATTGTATAAGATTGTTTTGGCTATCGTGGGTTTTTGTTTTTCCATATAAAGTTGATTATTGTTCTCTCAAGGTCTGTGAAAAATTTTGCTGGGATTTTGATGTGGATTGCATTGAATCTATAGATTGCTTTTGGTAGAATTGCCATTTTTACTATGTTGATTCTCCCAGTCCAAGAGCATGGGAGATCCTTCCATTTTCTGGTATCCTCTTCAATTTCTTTGTTCAAAGACGTAAAGTTTGCCGGGCGGTGGTGGCACACTAAAGTTTGCTGGGCGGTAGTGGCACATGCCTTTAATCCCAGCACTTGGGAGGCAGAGGCAGGCGGATCTCTGTGAGTTCGAGACCAGCCAGGTCTACAAGAGCTAGTTCCAGGACAGGCTCCAAAACCACAGAGAAACCCTGTCTCGAAAAACCAAAAAAAAAAAAAAAACAAAAAAAAAAAAACAACAAAAAAAAAAAAACGAAGACGTAAAGTTCTTGTCAAATAGATGCTTCACTTCCTTGGTTAGAGTTACCCCAAGATATTTTATGTTATTTGTGGCTATTGTGAAAGGTGATGTTTCTCTGATTTCCCTCTCTGCTTCTTTGTTCTTTGTGTTTAGGAGGGCAACTGATTTTTTGGAACTGATCTTGTATCCTGTCACATTACTAAAGGTGTTTATCAGTTGTAGAAGTTCTTGGAAATCAGTGTGGCAGTTTCTCAGGAAAATGGGAGTCAACCTACCTTAGGATCCCTCAGTTCCACTCTTGGGAATATATCCAAGAATGCCCAATCACACTACAAAAGCATTTGTTTAACTATGTTCATAGCAGCACTATTTGTAATAGCCAGAACCTGGAAACAACCTAGGTGCTCCTCAATAGAAGAATGGATAAAGAAGGTGTGGCACATACACACTTTAGAGTTCTACTCATAGGTAAAAAACAATGACATCTTGAATTTTGCATGCGAATGGATGGAAATAGAAAACACTTTACTGAATGAGATAACCCAGACCCAAAAAGATGAATATGGTATGTACTCACTCATAAGTGGATTCTAGCCATAAACAAAGGACATTGAGCCTATGATTCCTGATCCTAGAGAAGCTAAATAAGAAGGTGAACCCAAAGAAAAACATATGTTTATCCTCCTGGATATTGGAAGTAGACAAGATCGCCAGGCAAAAGGTGGGAGCATGGGGGTGGGGATGGGTTGGGGGTAAGGGGAGATGGGGAGAGAGAAGGGAGAATGGGAGGATTGGGGAGAGCTTGGGGGAATGGAATGGTTGAGATGGAGGAAGGGTGGATATGGAAGCAGGGAAGAAGATATCGTAACTAAGGGAGCCATTTTAGGATTGGCAAGAGACTTGTATATAGAGGGGTTCCCAGGTGTCCGAAGGGATTTCCCCAGATAGGTCATTGGGCAGCAGAGGAGAAGGTGCCTGAACTGGCCTTCTCCCATAGCCACATTGATGAATATCTTGCATATCACCATAGAACCTTCATTTGGCGATGGATGGAGAGAGAGACATAGAACCATATTGGAGCACTGGACTGAGCTCCCAAAGCCGAGATGAAGAGCAGAAGGAGGGAAAACATGAGCAAGGAAGTCAGGACCATGAGGGGTGCATCCACCTACGGAGACGATGGGACTGATCTAATGGGGACTCACCAAGGCGAGTTGATTTGGGACTGAACGAGTATGTGATCAAATCGGACTCTCTGAATGAGGCTGACAATGGGGGCTGACTGAGAAGCCAATGATAATGGCACTGAGTTTTGATTCTACTTCATGTTCTGGCTCTTTGGGAGCCTAGTCTGGATGCACACCTTCCTAGACCTAGATGGAGAGGGGAAGGCCTTGGACTTTCCACAGGACAGGGCACCCTGTCTTTTCTTAGGACTGGAGAGGGAGGGGGAATGGGGGGACTGGGAAGAAAATGGGAAAAAGGAGGAGGTGGAAATTTTTAATAAATATATAAATAAGTAATCTTTGTAGATCTTATATAAAAACTTACAGATTTAAAAGAAAAGAAAGGAAGGGAGAAATAAACTTCCAGATAACCATGACTGATAAAAATTATCACAATAATTTTTGAGATGGAATTTTGGTTTATATCTCATGTGAACTAAACTTGTTATGTAGTACATAGCAAACCCATGATTCTACTGCCTCTGTGTCCCCATTGCCAGGATTATTAACCTGAAACACCACATCTGGCTTGAGCACCATAAAATCTAGCAATAAATTTTAAAATTAAAATCTGTAACTGAAAATCACTATGTAGTGTAAAACCATGTACTTTGTTATATTAAGGTAATATTATGTCTTAAACATCTGGCAAATTAGAATTCCAAAATATTATATTTTAATGTCTTTAGATAAGTCAAAATGATATTATTTTATCCTAATACAATAAAATAAATACAGAAAATTTCAAATAGCAAAATTTGTGGAGTATATCCAAATAATAAAAATGCAAAATACATGAAGTAAGAGTAATGAAAAATAAAACACAGCTATATGTTCTCATAAGCTATTAGTTGTTTCACAAGTACTTTACCAAATGCCACATTGTACTATCTATGAAGACTCAAATTTTGTCTTTCTTTTGTTAACTTATGTCTCTTGTAGGTTTTCAAATGAATAGAACTATGAACTATTTGTTAAAAAGGGTGAAATCTGTATAAATTAAAAAGACTGTTTATTTGTATTTAAATTCAGACACACAAGGATTGTTTTAAGCATAGACTGAGAACACATGTCAAAACAGCTTTTATAATCTTCATGTTTTTTTAGGGTAATGGGGAAATAAAATTCTTCACTTTTTAAATAATTATTATGTGAAAATTCTTTTTATATCTATTGTTTTACCCTGCTCATAACTAAAACAAATATCAATAGTTTAAAATTTATTTACTGTATATTGCACAATATATACCACATTTGAGGATTATTGATTGAATCACTATCATTTAGTTAAAAGAAATATACTGTATGGGTAACAATATATTAAGTCACAATTTTGGGTTCATTTTATTAACAAAATATTTGGAAGTACTGCTTTTATAAGCTTTGATGATCTATTATTGTCATTTACCAGCCTTAGAAATTATTTTCATTGGCTATTTAAATTTCCTATTATAGTATGTACATGAGCAAGTTTGGAAAGACAATTGATCTTTCAGGAATAATTTGCTGATTAGATCTTTACTGAACACTTAAAATGCACAAGAATGACCGAAGATTGTTTTACTTTTATAAGGAACCTTTAATAAAATAATGACATATCCAAGGAAATGCATTAAATCCAACACACTTACTCATATAGTGATAATATCTAACTGAATTGACCTTTCATTTGCTATCTATTCCTTTTAATAGAATACAGATTTATTACAAAAGGATCAGAAATTGTATAGTCAGCTACACTCATTATTATGATAATTGCTGAAAATTTGGTTTGGAGAGAACATAGATTCAGTGGCAAAAAAAAGTCCTGTATAATAATCTTTTTAGAGATCAAAACATTCACTTCTCCTCTTTACTCGATTTCAGGAATGCTAAATGTAGACGTTTAACATTTAAGTTTAGTCACCTCTTAATTTTAATCTTTCATAGTTGTCTTAAATATGTATGCTCAGACCATACATTCAGAATACTGTCATTTCTTTTTAATATATATGTTTCATATTTTTTATAAACTTTATATACATTCTTACAATTTTTTGTGGGAAATTAGAGAAAAATTAGGATGAGGTGATAGAAGACAGGACCTGTTTTCACCTGTTGCACTGTAGGCATAAAAGCTAGGTCTGCTGTTCTCCAGGTAAGAAGGGAGTAAGGTCTCAAAAGAAAAATATTTAATTAAAAATGCCAATTAGTCATGTCCTCTCTGAGGAAGGTTATTTCTCCCACTCTCAACATTTTGTGATTGTTAACAGTTCCTTGTGTAGGGTTGCGACCTCCAGGCTTTCTCAGTCCCCATTAACATGTCTGTTGTTGTCATTACAGAGTTAGTGCTTACTCCAAATGCACATATATAGACAGGACAGGTTGTACTAAGGTACTTAGGCACTCATGTGTGCATGTGTCTATGTGTGTGTGCACAGTATTAATGAATAAAGAGGCAATGAATTCGTAAGAGAGCAAGAGTATATTGGAGAGTTTGGAGGGAGGAAAGACAAACAGAAAAGTTATAATTATATTAAAGTCTCAAAATAAATCATTTTTTCAAATATCAGGTAAATTTTGATGCTTTAGTCTTTTGTATAAAAGAGATAATTTACAAAACAAAACTTAGGCACATTACACTGAGGGTGTTTTCTTGGCTATCCATGGAACTGTCATTTTACATATCTATGTTGCTTCTGCATCACATTGATTTTAGGTAAATGGACAATAGTTTCTATTACAATTACATCAAAGATATTGTTTTTTTTTCAAAATACATAGCATGATATTCACTTCAAAGTGTTTTATACATTTCAGTTTCCATATATGGAATACCTAGGATATCTGAGCTATTTCTTGTCTCAATATTGTTTTTGCTTTATGGCGAGGTACAATTCTAGAGAGAGCTGCTGTAGGCACATGTCAAGGATATACACAATTAGAGTGAGGGCCAGCTTTCTGTCATCCAAGGTAGAGACACACACATTAAAACTAACAATGTGATAAAAGGGACCTGAAATTGAAGTAGTTTAAGAAATGACAGTTTAATGAAAGCAGAATAAAAAAATACCATCGCTCTGATGGAAACATCTGTCCTCCTCAAATCTTAAATGATGGAAGGTTGTAAGGCTCTTAAGGAAGGGCTGCCAGCCTATGGTTAGATCAAGAGCAGGTCAGGCCTGAGCTGTCGGTTTAATGCTATAGTTATGACTGCCCAAATATGTACCATTCCAACTGTAACCTTGTCACCAGCATCACAATAGGTTATTTTAAAGTCCATTTCTTTTAAATGCTTACTGGGCTTTTTCAAGTGAAAGTTGCATAATGTTATCAAATTATAAGAAAACATCAATAAAGACCTAATCAGTCATATTTAGCTCTTTGTACACCAAAATGTGATTATTCTAATTTAAGTTTTTATTTCAGAGAAGCAGACATGTGCCTAACTATTTCCTTTTTTATTTTACTAAATTATTGTTGGAAAGAAACAATTATGATTTTCTATAGTTTTTTTTATTTTTTTTAATTTTTTTTTTAAATTTCTTTATTTATTATGTATACAACATTCCTTCCATGTTTGCTTGCAGGCCAGAAGAGGGCACCAGATCTCATTATAGATGGCTGTGAGCCACCATGTGGTTGGTGGGAATTGAACTGAGGACCTCTGGAAGAGCAGACAGTGCTCTTAACCTCTGAGCCATCTCTCCAGCCCCTCTATAGTTTTATTTTATTTTTTATCACTTCTACTACTGAGTCCTTAACATCTGAATAGGGTATAATCATGTGATAGACAAATTATATCTATGCAAATATATAATATATCAATAAGTAGTATGTTAAAAAACCATCAATATGTCCTGAAAGAGTTCATGAATTTTACCATCAAAGAAGAATTAATATATCAAAGTTTTACTGCAGAGAGAAGAAAATTCACTTATGTTACAAAATTAGCAATAAGCAAGTAGACTAGTCTTAGGCCTTAAACTAGAATGAACATATAATTAGTTCATTCATTAAAAATTATATATTTTTCTTGTTCTCTTATTCATCAGGAAGTTGTTTTGAAATGAAAATTTGAAGGTGAAGAAGTTTAAATCTGCAATGAGTGAATTCCTTGAATATTCAGGAAAAATGTTCTTCCCCAGTTCTTATGTTGACCTAATAGCTGTTTAGTTAGGTGAATATTAAATAGATATAGTTGTTTGTTTTAGAGGCCAGTGAAGTTCTCAAACTGAAAGGAGAAAGCAAATGCTGGTTGGTCTGATAGCTGTTCTTGGTTACAACTTGACTTCATATAAAATTAACCACAACTCAAGCTTCTGAATACACCTGTAAGGGTTTTTTCATGATTGAATACATTTGAAGTGGGAAGACCTACCCTAAATCCATTTCATTTGAGATGGGAATATCCACCTTAAAGTGGGCTATACCTTTTGGTGTCAGTTTCTATAAAGGACATGGAAGAATGGAGTTTTTACCTTTTGCCTGATCCTTGCCCTCTCTTCATTGGCAAGTTCATTCTGAAAAAGACTACTCCTTCAA
The DNA here is from genome assembly GCA_025134845.1 of Neodon shergylaensis. Taxonomy (NCBI): domain Eukaryota; kingdom Metazoa; phylum Chordata; class Mammalia; order Rodentia; family Cricetidae; genus Neodon; species Neodon shergylaensis. The sequence continues at coordinate 3,675,045 of JABTXL010001118.1, forward strand.
GACGCAAATGTTTGCTGAAGACCAGGGGAGATATCAAGTCTCATGGCTTGAATTGTTGGAATCTTGGACTTTGCAGTGGGAAAAAGCCACTGTTGGAATAGTTAAACCACAGCTTGTAAAACAGTCTAATAAATCTCTTTTATGTACACACACACACACACACACCCCACATTCTATCAGTTCTATTTCTCTTCAAAGCTTGAGTAACACAGGAGAGCTTTTTTATTTGAGATAGGATAACCCTTTAATTGGGGAGGGGATTAGGGATGTCAATAACCATGAGTTAAGGAGATTTTTATTATGTCTTGTGTAATCATACTATTTTATATTTACCTAAGATTATGTACAAAGCATACAAGTAAATTCACATGCAAAATACACAGCTTAGATGAAATTATACCACTTGGACTAACAATGGTACCTCCTAGAGACATTTAACAAAACCCCAGGATGAGACATAAGAATCCTCCTTTTGAGTTATTTTGACCCTGCAAACAATATAAACTAGTTGTGTTGACCTTAGTTGCCTTTCAGACATTGGAAGTAACCCCTATTGATATAGACAACATGTACGTAAAGATACAAGATACAGATAATTCAAATTATATCTTACCTGAAAGTTGTTAAGGACAAACTTTCAATCCGCCAAAGGAGAAAAGCTGTAAATAGTACTACCCAGTTGTGATATTTATGAATCAATACAATCACCATCATGACAAGATACCCTAGAGGTGCAATAATGTCAAGTATACTTTGGTAGTAACAACCAGCTCTCTAATTCATTCAATAGGAAGGAAAACATAAGTAGTGCTGGAAACCTAGACAAATGCCTGGACTATTGGGGTGATGAATCTTAAAGAGTCATCAGGACCGCGAAGGGTGCACCCACCCTCTGAGACGGTGGGGCTGATCTAATGGGAGCTCACCAAAGCCAGCTGGATGATAGAGCATGTGATCAAACCTGACTCCCTGAATATGGATGACAAGGAGGGCTGACTGAGAAGCCAAGGACAATGACACTGGGTTTTGATCCTACTGCATGTAATCACTTTGTGGGAGCCTAGTCTGTTTGGATGCTCACCTTCCTAGTCCTGGATGGAGGAGGGAGGACCTTGGACTTCCCACAGGGCAGGGAGCCCTGACTGCTCTTCGGAATGGACAGGGAAGGGGAGGGGAGTGGTTCGTGGAGAGTGGGGGGAGGGGGAGGGAAAAGGGAGGCGGGGAGGAGGCAGAAATTTTTAATAAAAAATAAATAAATAAAAAGAAATAAATAAAAAGAAAAAAAAGAAGCAGGGCGGTGGTGGCGCACGCCTTTAATCCCAGCACTCGGGAGGCAGAGGCAGGCGGATCTCTGTGAGTTCGAGGCCAGCCTGGTCTACAAGAGCTAGTTCCAGGACAGGAACCAAAAAAAGCTACGGAGAAACCCTGTCTCAAAAATAAAAAAAAAAAAAAAGAAGAAAAAATATTCCAAATATACTACATTAGCCACCTGGAGGACCTTGGACTTCCCACAGGGCAGGGAACCCCGACTGCTCTTTGGACTTGAGAGGGAGGGGAAGGGGAGGAGCTGGCAATTTTTAATTAAATAAAAAAAAAAAGAATAGTTAAGCAGCACAAAAAAGAATCATCTACCAGCTTATACTACATCAATATAATCCCCACATTGAGTATTTATTCTTATACCCACAGTTAAGAGTAGCTCTCGTCCCTCTTAAAATGTTTATCCTTTATCTGACAGATACCATTACCAAAAAAAAAAAAAGAAAAGAAAAGAAAAGAAAAGAAAAGAGAAGAAAAGAAAAACGGTCAAAATTAAGAAACAATTGACTATGGAGTGACTGGTTCACATGGTTACATTTGCAGTGCAGTTTTGGCACCTAAGTCTCAGAGAACATTATGGACCCAGCAAGTTGGGAGGATTCCAAGAGCCAAAGGACTAGGATAGAGTTGCTGAGATTGTGCCTCCTAGAAATATCAGGTCATCTATACACATAATACCTCAACAGCGTAGCTGCTAAACAAAACTTGAGCAATGGTAGCACCAATCGTCATGCTAGCACGGAAGTAGGAACTTTCACAGGCCTTCCCTACCCCTAAACACATAGGTACTATTTCATTATACTTTGTATATTCGTTTCTATACATCGTTTTTGTGCCCAGTTTCTTGTGCTACTGAGTAACCCCAGTTTCAACTGGCTCAATTTTAACATCAAATGCATTTTAATATAATATTAACATCTACATTTTCCAAAACAAATACAGCTTAATATTTAAGTACAGAGAATCTTTCATTCATATTTAGAACAGAGCAAATTCAATAGGGAGTTAAAAATGTAAATAGGTAAAGGTCTTTCTGACATAAACTTTAATAAGAACATTTTATTCAGTACTCTTGGGTACCAAGTGATATTTAAGTTTAACCAATACATCAGTAGAACCAAAACTTCAATTACATGATAGATATATTTAAAAACATAGAAATAATTGTTATAATAGAAAAAAATGTAGTATTTTCACTTTAACTAAAATTGATGTGATATTTTGTTGATCAATAAATTATGTTCAGTATACAATTATTTTAATGATATTCAAAGCTGTATTTAAGCATTAAAATTAGTAAATAGAAATTCTCAACTGGTAAATAGCTGACAATCTCAGTGTGATAATGGTGAAATACAAAGATAATAGCAAGCATTTTCTAAAATCCTACCAATTCATCTCTCCCTCCGTTATAGCAGCATTTTGATCAGAGCTTCATTTCTATTAGATTTAAGCAATCTTTCCCCTGTGCTGATGAGATGATAGAGTCAATGCCCTGAACCTAAATCTATAACACCCTTTTCCTGGTCAGTGATGCTTAATTGCAAGGAATCTTTGCTTCTCGTCTGTGTTCTCACTTCAGATTAGTGCATCTTGCTTAAAATGTGCTTTGATTGTAATATAGAGAAATGAATTACATAAATCTCTTGTAACATGTAAGGAGTATACTATAGAGAAATTAGATCCATAACCTGATTATATATACTCTTATATGTATTTAGAATTCTGATCTGTCACCAAATGTAGAAAACTAGATCTCTTGGTTGAATACGCAGAGTGTGACAGTCCTCATGTGTCTTTCCTATTTCAGTTAGGTCCCTCTACATCATTCCCCTTAACTTGTCTGTATGGTGAAAACAGTCTCAGAAAGGTCTACAAAGGAAAAATAAAATATTGTTGCAATAAGATTTCATGAGCAAATGAGTAAACAATAATGAAAAGTATTGAATTGAATGTTTTTAATTTGATGTTTATAATTTCACTTCCAGCATTTATACCTATCACTACCAAATTGCAGTTGACTTAAACTTGATGCAGCCTGTATTGAATTTTGAACTGCTATTGAGTATGCTTCTATATCAAACTGTTAATGAATGTTGGCCTACATTGCATGAAGTTTTTAGACATTTGGTGGCATTCATAATAAAAAATCTGTATATTGCTTCCATTCATTTAAATGAACTGGAAGTGATCCATATGCTTTGTATAAATAATTATTACCCAGAAGACTTGAAATCATAAAATAGTGGTGATCTTGATATCATTTGTGTTATAATATTTACATGAATTTAGTATGATCAGCTGAAAATTAATGAATACAACTTTTTTTGCTACATATATTTTCATAAACCAATTAATAGAAAAATCTGATACTAACATGATGAAATAATGTTTCATTAAATAATTTATATGTATACAAATAAGTTTACTTCAAAACTTTTTGTTACAGAGAAAAAAATGTGAGCACATGACCTTGTGTTGAATTTTAGTGCTAACACCAAACACATGCTAAATAAAAATCTTAAGGTTGAAACTATATAGCATATGTCCCTCCACCTGGGATGAAATGGCAATGTCAATCAAATGGCCTGTTCCCAAAGCTTGGCTTCAAATTCTAGATTGCAAGGGGATAACTGGCTGGCTTTCATTCTATTCCTAGGTGTTATCAAATTCTTAATAGGAGGAGTACAGTATCATTGTCAGAAGGATGCCTGAGCTCAACCAAAGAATGATTTTGTATATTAATAAGTATGAGCTGAGAGATGCTTTGCCATAACTTGCATGACTTCTATTCATACATACATACACACACACACACACACGCACACACACACACACACACACACATATATATATAAACTTATATATATAAATTTATATATATATAATCAATGTAGAAATATATATAAAATCAATGTAGAAATACAATTGTACAAATAACTAGGCATGTAAATGTAAATTCTCAACTTTTTGGATCGCACTCATACAAATCTTTAGGAAATCATATATAATAAAGTCTATTTGGTTCTAGAGCATTCAATAAGCAAGGATGTTAACTTAACGTGTGATTTACAAATACTACTGGCAAAATGCTGTGTCAGGTAATGTGAATGACACATTTCCTAGAAAAGTATGCCTGTTAATTTTTTTTTTTCTTTCGAGACAGAGTGTCTTTGTGTAAGGGCCCTAACTGTCCTGGAACTAAATCTTATAAACTAGGTTGGCCTTGAACGCACAGAGATACGTCTGCCTCTGCTTCCTAAGTGCTGGGATTAAAGGAGTAGGCCACCACTGCCCAGCTGCTTCTTAATATCCTTTTGTTAGAAACTTAAAACATGCCTACTGGTGCAATATACTGGCACTAATCTTTATCACCCATAAGTGTAGACATCACTTCCTGATTTAATTTCAGACCTGTACCACAAGTTGAAACCCATACCTACCACCATATTGCTTCCAAGAACCTGTGGCTAGCATGCCATGGGCCCTATATGAGAAATTACTGTTAATACTCTACTAAGTGTTAAACAGATATCTAATGACTTATCTTCATACCCATATTTTATTGCATCAGTCAACTCTTATCAGACAGGTTTCTTTTTTATAGTAGATAAAAATTAACACAGAGACTCACAACTGGTAAGGTTGTAGAGACTAAGAAACTATGGCATGTTCAATCCTAAAATACACATCGATAACACACTCTCTCACCAGTCAAAGCTGACATCATGGTGGAAAGGGAGGCAGAAAGATTTTATAAATTATAGGTGGTGGATAGCTCCAAGGAAACGTTTATGGATAACGGAGAAGTTGTGAATATGAACTGAAAGCAATCGAGACAGCATATACAAGACTCAGACTGACAAAATTCCATAATGGAGAGGAGATGAGGATGTTTAGGTCAAGTCCTAGCTGAAGAGCTATTGGAAGTTTGTAGTTGCTAGGAGAGGAAGGCAAGTTTCTTTAACAGTATGGCTCCTGGTGGATAGAACACCCCTGATAGCAAAGAGTAAATGAGTAGTATAAACTGCATTTGATTGGAATTAAAAAATAAAGTTCCGGGAGGCTATGAATATGATCAAATGCATTATATTAAATGCTCAAATAACTTGCAACAATGGGAAAAGAAATATTAGTGGGTTGTAAATAGGAAAAGTACTGCAATGAGTGGCAGGAAAAGGTAAGGAACGTATCAAGAAACTAATAAAAATGAGTAAAAAAACTAAAAGATGTTTTAGTTTATGTCTAGTTTTATTATAAAATCTTTTCAGAGTGTTATATAGGTATTTTGTCACCTCAATATTTACTTTTCTCAGTGCAGTATTTAAAAATGCTAAGTATTCAGGCATTTTGATATACTCTTCTCATTAGTTTGTCATGGTCAAATAAATTTTCTGTTTAAGTCAATTGATATTTTAAGTAAAATTAGTTTATACTCAAATTTCTAATTTATTAAAATAAAAATTGAATCCATTTATTTAGAAAATTATTAACATTTCTTAGCTGATGTTTTATTAGTTACATTAGATTAAAAAACTAAGAATATGAACAAAGTATGTTCTTATTAAATTATTGAAATTAGTTGTTGAATCATGGAAATTTATCATTTTTGTGTATGATATTAATAGAAGGTCTGTGTAAGGCATTAATAATGGGCATGCTACTTATATTATTTTCTATAAATTTAAAACTTTTGCATTATTATGAGTTATATAAAGAATACTGTTCATGAGAAAGAGTAGAAGGGGAGAGAGTGTTGGAGGAGGATGCTTGTTTGTTTCCTGGCTGCCCAGACTCCCGAATAATCACTCAGAAACTGTATTATTTAAGTCACTGCTTGGCTAATCACTTAAGCATTTTGAAAGCTAGCTCTCATATCTTTGGTAAACCCATTTCTATTATTTTATATTTTACCAGGGCTCCTGGCCTAGCGGCAAGGTTCCAGCTGGCAGTTCACGTCTTTATGCTCTGGTGGCTCCATGGCATCTCCCTGAATCTATCTACTCTCTCTCTATATCTTTTCCAACCTGGCTATATTCTGTTACAAAAGCAGTTCTTTATTTATTAACCAATAAAAGCAACACATATATAGAAAGACTTCCCACACTAAGAGAGGAAAAGGGAGGAAGGGAGAAGAGCAGAGAAAAATGTGTAGCTCCATAAAAACAGTAAAAAAGAATACTGTTTTCAAGATAAATAAATATGATCAGTTATTAATAAATATTAAGGCGCATAAGATCATAATTTTCTTAATTTATTATTTTTATTGTCATTTTATTATAAAAATGAGTTTAATATTAAAGTTGGAGAAAATATCATTTCATCATTCTTAGTCACGTTTTTGAAGAAATTGTTGTTGTTGTATAAAATTCTATATGTGTATAGACAATAATGTTAGATGACTACTATTCTCACCACTGTGATATAATTAAATTACATGATATAATGGAAAATTATACAAAAATTATTTATTCATTGATAAAATCTTAAAATCTGGATAACTTAAGTCAGTATATAAGCATTATACACAAATATGAAATGACTAATTGATTTTAGCTTTTGAAGTACAAATTCACTCTCTGTACTACAAACTTAACTATGTATCATCTAAAATAAATTTGTTAAGAGTACCAAAAATAGTTGATAAAACTAGAAATCAGATACATTTTAAAACTCTGATGTTGTCATAGAAATGTATTTTAAAATTGTAATGATATGTCTCTACATTCTTTATATATGAATTATTCTTTAATAAACTAAATAGCATATTTGCAAAACTAGGGAAATAAAATTAAAATTGCTTACAAGAAAAAATGGTAGCCAAGACTTGTGGTATTTGTATGTGTGTAGTTTTGTTTTATTTTTTTGAGTTAGGGTTTCTCTGTGTAGCCGTGTCTGACCTGAAACTAGCTCTGTAGACCATACTTGCAATCCAAGATCTGCCTGCTTCTGCTCTGGAGTCCTGTGATTAAAGATGTACACCACCACTGCCCAGTTGCTTTATATATATGGAAAGAAATTGAATATGATTTTGTCTTGTCATGTCAGCTTTAATTTCAGTAGTGCAGAGTGTCAGTAAAATCAGTGCTTCAGCATTGCTAGAAAGTTTTCTCTATTGCCAGTGTCTGCTGCTCTACAGTTATTGCTTCCACCTGTATTGGTGAGTTATTTCCTATGAGTCACTGTTTTTCTGTTTACCTGTCTTTGTTTCCCCAGCACTAAGACAGCAGGTGCACGGGACCATTATCAGATGATGATGTGGTTGCTGGGGGATAGGAATGCCCTCCCTCATGCTTGCTGACCAAGAACTCTACTGAATGATCATACTCTTCTACTTCCATTTTTTTTCATTTAAAAAGTATTGGTTTTTATTCATTGTATGTAGCAATGTATCCCACCCATGTTTTTATTCAAGAATAACATATATACTTTCTCCATGTTTATCACACTTCAAAGGAAAATCCTTTTAGTCCTCTTCTCTTTTCTAGAAAGTCTTGTTTCAACATTCTCATATAGACATATATATACACATATACACATATATATTATAAACATATATAAAATTGCATGTATATATATGTTTTTTCATTTATCTCTTGAAATCCAGTATACTCATTTGAGAAAAATACAGAATACCTGTTTTTAGGCATCTGCCTTATTTCAGTCAATATTAATATTTCCAGTTTTACCCTTTTCCTTGCAAATGACAGAATTTCATTTACTCTGGCTGAATAAAACTTTTTTGATTGTGTACTCAATGTTTTTTCACTGTTTCTTCTATTGAACACTAGCTAATGTGATTCCGTAATATTATTTCACTGAAAGAAAATTAGAATTATACTTTGAAGGTGTAGGTCTCAAACAATGCCACACCAGTTTGGAATTATGATTAATAGGGTGGTATTTATTTAAAGAGGAAAAAACTTACAGATCACCGTCCCAGACAACAGCCCTCTGTGCAACCAGGAAGGAAGTCTAGTCGCCAGCGGAGCAGGAAGTGAAGAGAGAGCGAGGAGGGAAGACGCCGCTTTTTTTAAGGGAGAGAGACCACGCCCCAATAGGCTGGTATCTCAGCGGCTATAGGCTGGAGGAGTGGAAGGACCTCCCGCAACAATACTTGTCTCAGAATATCCTCCATCAAAAAAATCACGTAGTATTTTTCAAAGAAAAAGAAGTGCAAATATATCTTTGAAGTGGTTGTTCCTTTGCATTAACTCAGTTGCATCTACATATGTTTACACATGTATGTGCATTGCAATTATTAAGAGTCCCCCAAAAAATGATTGAGAATTTTTATGTTCATGAGATAGTCATAATACATCTTTACAAGATCCTTTCACTTTTGTTTGTCAATAAATTCACTTTCAATCTTTAATAACATGCACAGAAAACAATGACAATTAAAGTATAATTGCTTGTGCATTTTTGTAAAGTAGTAGATTTGGAACAAGTTGAGGTCAAGAGGCCCCTCTTTAATGAACTCAATCTCCTCAACAGTTATGGCCTCTCTTAAAGCACATGCCTTGGTTTCAACATCAAGTTTTTTTTGTAGTCTTCTTTTTGCTCAAAATTGTACATTTTAAAATTTTCATTTTCCCCTACTATTTTTTTAAAGTTTAGCTCTGAGTGAGAGTTATCAAGAATAATCAAGATGGACATTGGTGTTGCACCCCTTTAATCCTAGCACTCTGGAAGCAGAAGCAGGCAAATCTCTTTGAGTTTGAGGCCAGCCTTGTCTACAAAATTCCAGGACAGGCTCCAAAGCTACAGAGAATCCATATCTTAAATAACCAAATACTACTACTACTACTACTAATAATAATAATAATAATAAGCCACAAACTCACATTACATTGTTTTGAAATTTCTTTCATCCAAAAAGTAGTCAATTGCTTTTCAATGTAACACATGAAGAGAGAGCATTTGCCCAAATATCACATGAATGACCTCTAACCCAGTTGTTAAATTCTTTGCTTCCACAGTCTGCATTATTCACAATGTCACTGTCATCTAGATGTCCCCACTTAGCTTTATTTAGAGTTTTCAGTTGTTTTTTTTTACTCTGAATATCTAAGAATTATCCAAGAAAGAACATGTTCAGGTTCCACACAGCTATAACCTACTTACAGAGGTGTAAACCTCTGTATCAGTTACTTTTGTTACTGTAATGAAATACCATACCAGAAGAAAATTATTGGAAGAGTTTAACTGAGCTATGGTTACTGTGGGACTGGTAATAATACTGAAGTTATACAACAGGCAGTGTTAACAGGAAACTGAGAGATTATATCCTCAACTTTAAACAAGAAGCATAGACCAGACTGAAAACTTCATGAGTCTGCAATCCCTCAAATCCAACCCTAATGATATACTTCTTCCAGTAATACTGCACTTCCTTAAAGTTCTATAGCCTTCCACAAAGTGCCACCTAATGGACACCTGGCTTTCAAATACCAGAACATATAGAAACATACATTTTATTCAATACACTAGAGCACAATTTATTATTTCTAAAATTTTCATAGAAGTCACAAATAGATGATCTTTGTGACAATTTGAACGAGAATGATTCCCATCCCACAGTCTCATATATTTGACTGCTTGGTCCCCACTTGATGAAGCGTTATGGGATTAGGTGGTATGGCTTTGCTGGAGGAGATGTTTCCTGAGGTGTGTTTTGATGTTGCAAAACCAGCATGCCATTTTCAGTGAGTTCTCTCTGTTCCTTTGCTTATTCTTGTAGATAAGATGTAAGTCTTTAGCCAATGCTCCAGTGCTATTCTCAAGAAGGGGAAGACGCAAGGTCCTTAACCAGTTACCTCTCTGTAATATATATTGGGAGAGGGAAAATTGGTTCCTCAATGGGAAATCATTGGGAATATCAGTCACATTCCAGGGCAGGCCTCGTGCTCAAGACTTGTTGGCGAACACAAAATGGTTCTTTCAGTGTTCTTTTAGTTTTGTTTTGCTTTATTCTTCCTTAGTGATTAACTTTTGTTTGTTTTGTTTGTCTGTTTTAGCTTTCAGTTTGGGGGGAATATTTTTTCCTGGAATTTTGCTCGTTTTGTTTTTAGAAAGAAATAAGAAACTCATGTTTTCTTTTAATATTTTTAAAATAAAAAAATGTGGCTAAACAAATCATTACAGACAGCACTTCAAGTTTATAATTCAGTTCAGTTCAATTATTTTTAATGTTTTATTTTTGTCACTGATTACTGCCTAATATCAAAAAAAACAGCTGAAAGATGTTTATACTAGAATAACTCATTGAAGCATTCTTACAGAAAGGAAAAAGTAAAATGATAACTGGTCTACATTAGCAATTCTTTGTTATGTTAAATCACGCTTTGCTGATTCAAGCTTATTGAAATCCCACTGAGGCTGTTCAGTGAACTATTTCTGCTAATAGCTCCCATTACATTATTCAGGTAAAAGGAATGATTAAAATATCTCCATGAACACCATAATTTTCATGTAGAAACCTTGCTGAAGTGATACATCAAAGTTACTTTTTCCATAACATAAGCAGCTCACACCAAGCATCTCTAACATTAAGAAACCAGTGTTATCCAAGAATCTCACCTTTACATTCCTCAAATTACCATCAAAAGAACAAAGCTAAAGAAAAAAAAACTTTCAAAAGCAGTAAGAAAAGAGCTTTTAAAAATCAATCATAATGATTAGTATTTTGACCAATGATCTATAGAGACTCTACCAGCTTGTAAAGTACAATTTGTTTTAAAATTAAAGTGGTCTCTCATTTGGCAAGACAATTCAATGTCCTGTCTTGCTATGAATTATATGAGAATACTAGTCAGTATACATTTTCTGGCAATGGTAATAAATAACTCTATCGTTCATTTTGTTGCTGCTTCTTATTCATACCAACACAATATTTTCATTTTTTCTTATAAAAGCCTTGGCAATACTTCAAAATGAGTGTTATTACATAATATTCTATTTTGGCATGGTAAATATATGGCTTTCTTTTCCATTATCTTCAGAACACTCTAAAGAGGACTTCGCCTTAGTGAGGTAGATTTGCTGTCAATTGAGAAAAACTGACTCTCAGACTTAGCATTACTCAAAGTATGTAAGACGTTTTCTGGAAGTCTTCGCATGCTCATAACTGCATCGCCATGAGCCAGGAATCTTTACTGACTTGTTTTCACACCAGCCCTTGGGTGCAAAGCCTCCTTGGCCACAGCAACATATTTAGGAGTAAAAAAAAAAATTGGCATATATTAAATATTTGAGTGAAATGAAAAATTCTAAACATCCTAATTTTAATTTCCAAATGACATTTAATCACCAAAAAAAGTTAAAATTGAAGCATACATTGAAATTATTTGATGTTAAAATGGTAAGGATGAGCATTGTTGAGCAAGCAAATATTTGCCAGTATGCCCAACCATTATCTGTGAATGTTACAGTAAGATGATACAGAAAGACTCCCCAAAACTCATTATAGCATAATCCAAAATATAAAGTTTGAAAAAGATTGACTACCAAAATGATTTTAGAATATTTCAATAAATTTTTTCTTATTAAGGAATAATTTCATGTTATTAATATTGAACTTTATTCATAATAAAATAAATAACATTCAATTTGATTCAGTGTCTATCTAGTTTTGTTTGTTAGTTGTTAATTTGATTTTGGCTTTGCTATTTTATTTTATGATTCTAAGCTATCTTAATTTATTTTACTGTTACAGTTGATATCTTTTCAATCCAAAAAATATCATTCCTTTACATTGATGATATTCTTTTTTTTTTTTTTGGTTTTTCGAGACAGGGTTTCTCTGTGGCTTTGGAGCCTGTCCTGGAACTTGCTCTGTAGACCAGGCTGGTCTCGAACTCACAGAGTGCTGGGATTAAAGGCGTGCGCCACCATCGCCCGGCTATATTGATGATATTCTTGTCTGTAATTCTTTTTCATATTATATTTATTAAAATTTTTGGTATAATATCTTTTAGTCAATAATATATTAGTATGTGCTAGTTAGCTTTTGTCAACTGTCCAAAACCTACATTTATTTTCAAATAGGGGATCATAATTGAGAAAATATCTCCTTATAATTAGCCTGTAGGCAAGTGTATGAAGTATTATATTGATTAATTATTGATGTGGGATGGCATAGTTATATGGTGGTGTCACCTCTGCCATTAGTTTTAGGTAACATAGGAAATCAGTATGAACAAGTCATATGTGAGCAAGCCAGGAAACAAGGTTTCTCCATGTTCTTTTCTTCAGTACCTGGCTTGAGTTTCTGACTTTGTTCAATAATGGACTATAAACTATAAGCTGAAACAAATCCTTTCACCCCAAGTTGGTTTTGATCATGGTGTTTTATCACTGAAATACAAAGCCTAACTAAGACAGTATTAGAAAGAATGACAGATTACTAATTTTTTAAAAGAATAGATCGTTTTTCTATAACAGTTTTGAAAGAGTGATCAAATTCTGTAAGCTTTGGTTATTTTACTATTTGCATGTAATCAATATTTTCAACTTGGTTGTCCATATATTTTTATTCAGATATTTACTTTCTAGTGGTTATTTTTTAAGAAATAGCACAAATGTCACATTAATTCCAATCGACCTATTTCTACAATTAGGTACAATTGTTACAGTTCTCATACATTTGTTTCTTCTGTAGTGATTATTTAGTTTCAATTGATTGAAAGAATAGACTGTCAATTGATATATCTCTGATGCTATCTGTAAAGTATAGAAAATATACTAATGCAATAATCATATTTTATATATAATAAAATATGTATTTTAATGAATAATTTTATATATTCATTGAGCAATTGTGACTATTAAGTATTGTTATAAATGCAGAGATACTGTAACCAAAAAAATCACAGAATAAGTGTATATGAAGTTCTCATTCCTAAATGCAATATGTGTGTTATGGAATATTACTTTAATGATGTAAAGGTATGTTACATTTGTTTATGATAAATTTGTGCAATTATGTAAAGGTGTGTTGCTTTTTGTTCATGCTGCATTTGTTTAATTATATGATAACATGTTGCTGTTTTACGTTACCTGCCTAAGTTACCTAACTGGTCTAATAAAAAACTGAATGTCCAATAGTTAGGCAGTTTAGGGATAGGCAGGGTTGGTGGAAAGAGAGAATAAGTAAGAGGAATATAGACTCACGAGAAGAGGGAGAATAAGAAATAAAATAGAAAGAAAGGGAAACACCCAGGCCAGTCATCAGGCAGTCCTCAGACAAACGGACACAGTGTAGAATATACAGAATGAAAACAAGGTAAAAAGCCATGAGACTAAACGTAGATGAAGAGAAACTGGTTAAGTTATAAGAAGTGGAACAAGCATAAAGCTAAGTATTCATAACTGAAAATAAATTTCAGTGTCATGATTTGGGAGATAGTTGGTGTCCCAAAAGAACACTTTTTTCTTCTTTTATTTTTCTAATTTTTTTCAAAGAAACAAGCTATCTCTCTTTATTATACATACAAACCAAGTTCCCACTCCCACTCCTCCTTCAATTACCTCTATTTACCCCAACCTCATCCCACCCCCCATCCACTCCTCAGAGAGGGTAAGACACATTGCTTTGGGGAAGGTTCAAGGCCCTCCCTACTATATAAAAGCTGAGCATGGTATCCTTTCAAAAAGAATAAATTCCCCAAAAGCCAGTACAAGCAGTAGGGATAAATCCTGGTACAACAGTCAGTGGCTACTCAGTCTGGCCCAGCTATGCAACTGCCACCAATATTCAGAATGACGAGTATGAACCTATGCTTGTTCCTTCCCTGTCCGACTGGAGTTGGTGAGCTCCCATTAGCTCAGGTAGACTGTTTCAGTGGGTGTACCTATCATGGTCTTGACCTCTTTGCTCATATTCTTACTTCACCTTCTCTTCGAGTGAACTTTAGGAGCTCAGCCCAGTGATTCAGTTTGGGTCTCTGCCTCCATCAGTTGCTGGATGAAGGAAGGTTCTATGGTGACATTTAAGTTACTCATCGGTCTGACTACAGGACAAGACCAGTTCTGGCACCTTCTCCACTATATTTTAGGGTCTTAGCTGGGTCATCCTTTGGGATTCCTGGTAATTTCTCTAGAGACAGTCTTCTTGCTAGCCCCATAATGGCTCCCTTAATCATGATAACTCCTTCCTTGCTCTCATTTCTGTCCTTCTTCCATCTTGACTATTCCTTTCCCTCAAGTTCTCCTCCCGCTCCCCTTTTTCCTCCTCTTCCCCTTCCACCATTCCTTCTTCTCCCCACCCCAGGCTCCCAATTTTGTCAGGCAATCTTGTCTATTTTGACTTTCAAGGTGGATCTATATATGTTGTTCTTCGGGTTTACCTTGTTACTTAGCTTCTCTAGGATTATGAACTATAGGCTTAATGTCCTTTGTTTTATGAGTGAGTATATACCATATACATCATTTTGGGCTGTGTTACCTCACTCCAGATTTTTTTTCTAGTTCTATCCATTTGCACGTAAATTTCAAGAAGTCATTGTTTTTTCCTGATAAGTAGTAATCTAACGTGAATATACGTCACACTTGATTTATCCATTCTTCAGTTGAGGGCATCTAGGTTGTTACCAGGTTCTGGCTATTACAAATAATGCTGCTATGAACGTAGCTGAATGAACATCTTTTACCCAAGAGTGGTATTGCTGGATCCTGAGGTAGTAGGGATTTCCTTTTTTTTTTTTTTTTTTTTTTTTTGAGAAACTGCCATACTGATTTCCAGGTTTGTATTCCTACCAGAAATGGATAAATGTTCTCCTTACTCAAAATATTCTCCTGCATAAGCTATCATTAGTGTTTTTTATCTTAGCCATTCGGACTGGTGTAGGATGTTACCTCAGAGTCATTTTTGTTTGCATTTCCCTGATGGCTAAGGATGTTGAACATTCCCTTAAGTTTCTTTTGGCCATTTGAGATTCTTATGTTGAGAATTCTCTGTTTAGTTCTGTACTCCATTTTTAATTGGTTTATTTGAAATTTTTATGCCAAATTTATTGAGTTCTTTATATATTTTCAAGATCAGTCTTCTGTCTGATGTGGGATTGGTGAAGATATTTTCCTATTCAGTAAGCTGCCTTTTTGTCTTATTGACTCTGTTCTTTGCTTTATAGATGCTCCTCAGTTTCAGAAGGTCTCATTTAATTATTGTTGCTCTCAGTGTCTTTGAAATTGGTGTTATATTTAGGAAATGGTTTCCTGTGTTCATGCATGTAAGGCTACTTCCTATTTTCTCTTCTTTCAGATTCAGTGTGTTCGGATTTATACTGAGGTCTTTAATCCATTTGGACTTGAGTCTGTGCATGGGGATAAATAAGCAAATCTGTGTGGTAGCTCTGAGTAGAATGACTTGATTTTTATCAACAATATATTGAGCATATACTTCAGCAAGAAGATTAAAGGTATGTAAGATTTTTATATATTCTTGTCATTCGACAATTAGTTTTCCTCATTTTGTAGATTATTTTCTCATATCAGTTGTTCTTACTTCTACAGATTCCTCTTTTTGGCTCAAAACATGTCTCCAATTTAAAGGTTACCTATAGAAATTTAACTCTTTTACATATCCATTTATCTTCTAGATTTTCATGCCAGTTTTTAAGAACGGATAGTGTGAAAGGATATTCTTATTTTTCTGCTCAAGTAACGTCAAAAGTCATACAATGGTTTCTACTTTCAGAAGTCGCAAACTGTGTCATGTGACAATTTCCTTTCATGAGTCTCTGCCTTAAACTACTAATTCCATGCTTCTTTGAGAATACTTTGTTTCCATATGTTTTTAATGGATTTAAACAACTTACAAAAATACAAAAAAAAAAGAGACCAGTGTGACAACATATCACAGTTTCTATTCTATTAAAGAAATCTTCAAGCTCCGGGAGCCAAGTGAGAAATGACAGTGATCAGGGGTCATTTTCACAGGGAGAAGCCATCTCGAAATTAAAGCCAAACACTTTTATAGCTTTCAGCCATGTTCAATAAACTAAAAGACAGAAAGAAAACTCAAGTGGAAAGCATAAAATGTCTCATGACAGTTGGCAGTTGTGATAGTTGGGATACTCTAGAGTAAAAGAGCAGAAATTAGAGAAAGAAGCTCTCTCAACAGACTGCACAGAGCAGGCCAAATTTGACTCTCCTAGACACAGACTGAGACTGCACAGATTGGATGATGAGGTGAGTGACCCCTCCAGCTGGACAGCCCAGTCTCTAGGTCCTAGGACCTGGGAATAAATCCTGGGCTCCTACCGTACCTACCTCAGCTATACTAGCCAACCAACAGGCAAGACTCCTGTAGGTAGGCTGCTCCAAAACACCCCCAGAGGAGCCTGTAATCTACACCTCCCACTCTGCCCACAAATTCCTCCACCCCCACAACCTCAACAGCTCTCCTAGAATCAAACTCCCACTGCACAGAGTATATCAAGAGATGACCACTGGTTCACCCAACTAGACAGTCCAGTCTCTAGGCCCTAGTACCTGGGAAAAGCCTGGACCCCTCCTCCACTTGCATGAGCCAGCCAATGGGCAGGCATTCTGCAGGAATCCTGCTTCAACATCCCTAATAAAGACCCAACAATCTTCAAGTTTCAATCCACCACCAAACCCTCCCATCCCTAAAGACCTCAGCAAATCCTTGGGACAAAGACAGCAAGTGCAGTGACCCACCCAATAAAGGATCCCTAAGACATAGACACCAACTGCAAGTATTGAACCAAGAGGCAAAGACACTGTTTGCAACAATTGTAGGAAAGATGGGTAAGTGCCAGTGCAAGAATACATTCAACAATCTAACAATATTTCAACACTAGAACCTAGTGGTCCTATAACAGGAAGACTTGAATATCCTAAACCAGAAGAAGCAGAAGAAAATAACCTTACATATAGCTTTATGATCCAGAGTCTTAAAGAGTAAATGAAAAATTATCTTATGTAAATGGAGAAATTTGCTTTCCTTTTCCTATTGTATAATTTTAACTTTTTTGTTACAAATCAGTTGCTTATGTGTGTGTGGATTAATATCTGGGTCTTCATTTTAATTCTATTAGTGAGCATGTCTGTTTTTATGCCAATACCAAGCTGTTTTCATTATTATAGCTCTGTAATAGAGCTTGATGTCAGGGATGGTGATGGTGATGCCTCCAAAGGTTTCTTTATTGTACAGGATTGTTTTGGCTATCCAGGGTTTTGTGTTTTTCTATATGAAGTTGATGCATTTTAAAAGAAGAGTTTTGGCAGAGGTATAACATAAGGCAAACCATACTATCCAAGAAGACATAGTTTATTAAATTATAATCTCAGTAAGAGGCAGAGGTTACTCTGTCTTGTCATTCTTACTGCAAAGTGAGAAGAACATAAATTAGGTCACATAGAACATGAAGATTTCTAAAGCCCCACAGTAATTTGTACATAAGACATAAGTAAAAAGAAGTGAAAAAAAATGAAAAGAAAAAAGTAGTCATTTTAGCATGTAAACTCTTGACAAGGAAGATACCTTATCTAAAGTGGCCCAGACTGAGTCAATCTTCAAAATAATTTGCAATGCACAAGAGGAAAGATGGAGTTTACACCATACAGATACAACGGATACAAAGGCAAATGTCAGTATCTTACAATTTATTGCAC
Source organism: Neodon shergylaensis (assembly GCA_025134845.1). NCBI lineage: Eukaryota > Metazoa > Chordata > Mammalia > Rodentia > Cricetidae > Neodon > Neodon shergylaensis. The sequence continues at coordinate 3,693,006 of JABTXL010001118.1, forward strand.
ATATTTTTAATTTCAAATGTGATTCTTTTTTTGTACCATTTGAAATGATTTTTATTTTTTCAGACTGTCTCAATGAAGATTTGTTTTGCATGTTTCTTTCTCCAAACACAGTGATGAAAATATCTGGCCCTAAAAACAAAACATTGAGTCAAACAGTAAAGAATATGCATATAATAATTAAAGGATGAGATAATGACTTATGGGACAGGCTTCCTAATTATCTATAAAAATATATTTTATGTCACCATTTACAGTAATAGTCTCTAGGCACTATGGAAAAACTACAATTCAGATGATTATAGCTTTATAGTAAACAGAAAGTTTTTACCATGTACTACTTGGTCTTTCTAAATCAAAGTAATCCTGAAGCTTGCTTTTGTTTCCTAGTTTGTTCCATTTATATGTTACATTTGTATGTTTCATACATTCTCTGTTGTCTCTACTTTCTTTGGAAAGCAGACTGCGTTTAAGAAATTATCAAAGCATTTCACCTGGGTGATCATAGCATTTAAACCTAAAATGGATGATGGACACTATACCTACAAGGTCATTTTATAGAAGGTATTATTCTGGCCTGGGAGACATTACTGATCAAATAATGTTACATAAGTTCCAGCAGTGACATTTCAATATTAAGGATTAAAAATTGAACAGATATAGATCATTTGAATATTAGCATTGTTGTCTTTCTTGTCCTAATTTCAGAACAGAGCAAGCAAAGTATAAAATATTAAAAGGATGTTGCTTTTTACATCCTTACAAATGAAACATAAAATCTATACTGACTGAAAAACAGATAGAGAAGACTAATAGATTTGAACCATTTATATTAAACCTACAAGCAAATGAAAATGGAGCATGAAAAACATAAAATGATAAGAATATCAAACTTTCCATGACAATATTACAGTGGACTAAGTCTGAGTTTATTTTGATAATATATTTTGAAACAAGCCAAATATGTTTTTATTTTCTCCATTTTGCACATTCTATGAATGTTATTTATTTAGCTCCATTTTAAAGTATATGCATTGTAATCACCTGAACTGTGCTATAACTTTGTATCATTTCAATGATTAACAAATTTACAATTGCTATTTGATTTATACAGAAGAAGTTTCATAAAGTTCAAACTGTTTTTTGGCTTTATATGTCTCTGGGATAACTCCTAAACATGCTGAGGCACAACTCACGTGTTAGACTTACAAGTATATGACATCACATAATCCACTCAGTGGAATTTTTTTTAGTTGAATATTTTATTTTCAGAGTTACTTTTTAAAAAACTAACAAGAAAGACCTTATGCACTATTTACCCAATTTCAAATAAACTGTTGAAACTACAGTCTCTGAATACAGTCAGATGTTTCACAATCAAGATTCAGACCAAGATCTGTCCTGTTGCCTCATAGGAACCCTCTTATGTCCTTCTCAATGTCCCCACTCCCTGTCAATCTATAAAGCGCTCTCCAGTTCCATAAATGAGGCATAGTGATCGCAACATCTTAAAAAAAACCTTCTAAAGTAACAAACAGCATTCTGTTCTCTCAATATATGAAATTCATATTCTACTTAATACTTTTAGTGAGGGTTAATATTATTAATCAATGTATAATTACACATTGCTATCACTTTACCTAGTCAGGACAGAATTTCAACAATTTAATTTAATTAATTTCAACAATTTAAGGGAAGAATTTAAGGGAGTCATTATCGTAGCTACAAAGCTGATGGTAATTTATGACAGTTTGCTGAGAGAACCACTTATCTCAAGTGTCAACCCTTGGTAGATTCTCTACGCCTTAGCAAATGACACTGTAACCATGTCTATATCAGTAGGACTTACTGCACTAAGTAAGTTATAATAAAAAGCTAAGACATGGATTTTAAAAGGACATGGGAAATCTGTTGGGTGAGGTAGTCAGAGTTGGAAGGAGGAAATAATATACTGATTTCGCCAAGATATATATATTACATATGGGCTGAAGAGGTGACTAGGTAGTTGGGACTACATACTTGTCATTTCCAGAATTATTCTGCTTGATAAAATTTCTAGAACTCCATCATGGGCTCTCAGGGCCCTTGGCAAAATTGTGTGCCCAATATAAACATTCTCAGTGTATAATAAAATTGTCTCATTTCCCCTCATTTATTTGCACTTAGCTTTCTTTCTTTTATCACAACTCTGAATAATTGTCTCCTTGTGACCAGCCATTGCTGTGGTATCCCTGCCTCCTTCAGGGGAATAAAAGCACACCCTAACCTAGCAACAAGTAGAATATTTATCATGAACTTAGGTCTACTGACACACAGAGGCTGCCAGAATCAGTACATAATTCTGCTGAGTTAAAGAACTACCAATATATTCAATTAAGCATGTGTGTCTTGTCTTATGACATATTTGTTTTGAAATAAGAATTCTATGAAGGAGCAGATGGAAATAATAAGCATAGGAAAGTTGTATTTTATGCTTTCTTGCTATATAACCTCTTTCCAGCTGCTTTTTTAAATTTACCATCTTGCCTGGCTGTCATGCAAGAGAAGATATATCTTTAAACAAATTAAAATATCCATTATTCCAAATAAAAAAATTGCCAAATCCAAGATGTCTTTTAATATCTGAATGAATTCACTGTGGTATATCCAGATAATAGGATTTTTCGGGACTAAAATGTTACAAACCGATATATAAGAACAGCAATTGTATAAAATTATATTAAAGAATCCACTCAGAATATTCTATATATACGAACACTTTATGATTACATCTATATCCTGTTCTGGAGAGGAAACTATGGAAAAGAGTATAAAATCAGTGGTTTTCAAGTGTTAGGTAGAGGCAGGGATGAATCTAATTAACTGAGAGTAGAGGAGATTTGGCAGTGAGACTACTGTGTTGAAAACTATTATAGTACATACAAGTAATCTGGCATTTGTCCAGAGTCAGAGTTTCAAACAACAATCGTACAATTTAAGATAAAACATGATGTTTTATATTGTGTCTTAAATGTTGTGATGTGTTAATGTAGGCTTACCAGTTGAAGAACTCAGGAGGAAGATGCTGTTAGTAGGGAGACAAAAGGAATCATGGTAACCCGTGTGCCCTCTGACTTTACTGTTATACCAAAATGACTACAGATTAGGTATTAAAAAAATAGAAATATCTATTTTCCTGCTCACTACCTTTAGCTCATACTTTCTAGTCCCTGACTGCTTTTCTTATGGACATAATTCAGAAACCCCATGGGCTTATTTGCTTTTTCCCATGTGCTTTCTCTTGCTCACATCTGGGTATTTTCTTGTGAGTCAAGGACATTCAAGGAGAATGACTACCAAACACTGACTTGAAAATAAAATTGCCCTTAAACTATCACCTGTCTTCTTTCCTGACTAATGTCTTTTTTCATGTTCCAACGTTGTCACTGGCACAGAAGAAAGGGGAGAATATCTATGTGCATATTTGAAATATGGCTTCAAAGCATTAGTCGAAAAAACTACATCAATGAGCAGGAAGTTGCCTTGAACAAGGTCATTTTGATTTGATTAAATATATTAAACTGCTTAATATACCATTTTGCAGAACTTAATTTGTTGAAGTATATCCTTTGATCATTCTACTTAAAAGAGAAAAATATGCCATGAATTCTTTTAATGAAATAAAGTTAGTATGTGAAAACAGAGTAATTGTCAAATCTAATCACTAATGAACCGTGGTCTCACTTGTAAAAAATAGGGAGGAAAAAAGTATCTTGTAGAATGTATTAAACAATTGTGTTCTAGCTCAGGTAGTAGATTCTTTTCTAATACCGATGTTCTCACTCTGGAGAAATATCACGGTTTTTGAGGACAAGGCATGATTTTGCATCTGTTCAGTAGGCCTTAAGTGTGGTGAGGTATGTGAAAGAAGGTGTAAGTAACTCAAATTGCATTCATTAATATTTCTTTCTAAGTTATATTGTTTCCATATTTTACCTAGACACTGGTTTACTTCGCGTTGCAATTGTTTACTTCTTGAATAATTGATAGGACTTGTATTAAATAATCAGATTTCTATTTTTATTCCTTTATCATGCCGATATTATCTTCGCAAAGTAGACTTCCTCTTACCCAAATATTAATCCTCTTAGAAATATCAGCACACTATAGTATTGCTAGAAAGTGTTCCTGTGGATTGATTATCTCACTCAATGTTGTCCTTTGCCCTCTATGACCTAACCTGTTAAACATTTGAATTTTGCCTAATAATGTCATCTACTATTTACATCTTTCTCTTTGGTGCTACACTTGTGCTAAAAATAACTTATTCTCTTACTAATCCTAAAGAATGTTAACTTTTTTGGTAAGTTTTAAAGTTTCAACTTAAATAATGTTTTTGTTTTTTATACACACAACAATATAGAACAATATAGAAATATAACCTGCTTATTCTCTTCAGTATTGTTTGTAAATATATGATTTCTTGACAAGACCACCTAGTACTCTATAACCAGTTAGAGGACTCATTTCTAGGAAAGACTAATTCTACCCTCTCATTTGTAGTCATCAGCTGATTACAGTTCCTTGTGACAGTGACTAGTGTGAGCCTGTGAGGTCCATCCCCAAGTTCTCTTCAGGGTTCAGATTGGATGTAATAACAAGAAAAAAAGACTTTTTTCATTGGTGTCTGAGGGTAGACAAACAACTTCTTTCACTAAATTCTTTTCCAAATAAGTCTATTCTTTATTGTTCATTTTCTGTTCTATTTCTCCTGTCCAAATTTAATTTCCTCCTCCCTTCTTTTCTTCTAACCTAAAAAGTCTTCTCACAGGAATCTTGAAGGGATATAAAAAAATTACAAGAGTTATCTCTCACTGGTCAAAAGCATTTCATCATTCCTAGATAAAATGATAAGGAGCTGAGCCATTGCCATGGCAACAAAGGTTCCAAGGTTCCAGAGGAATAAGAGAGTGACCAGATGGTGGGGGCAGGTGCACAGTGCCCTGTGACAAACTTTGAGATATAGGCCTATTGTCTGCAGACTGACAAGCAAAGATTTGGCCTGATAGTCTTAGGGTGCTTTTTGTAGCAACCTTGGTTAGACATCTGTGCCTCTGACCTTTTCCACAGCTGTAAAGTTTTAAACTTATGATCTATTTACAAAAAGCCTTTATCCTGGTTTGTACTTGTTCTGAGGTAAAAGTGAGCTAATTAAGTGCAGTTAGTCTTCCCAAAAGGATCAAGGCAGGCTTCTAAGCATCTATAGTTGTCATAGGACAAATAAATCTACTTACAAAGCATGTCCTTGTATATTTTCTACATATCAAAATTATACAGCACAAGGAAAAGTCATATTTTGCTGGGCAGTGGTGATGGATACCTTAATCTTAACACTTGGGAGGCAGAGGCAGGCAGATCTCTGTGATTTCGAGGCCAATCTGGTCTACAAGAGCTAGTTTCCGCACAGGTTTCAAAGCTCTAGAGCAACCCTGTTTTGGAAAAAAAAAGTCATCTTTCTGACTGCCCACAATCATGAGATTTCATATATCCATTACTTGAAAATGCATGGAAATGAGGGGATATCACAGCTGTTATTGACAGGTGAAATTACGGATGAAATCAACAGTTTTCGAAGTCAGCGTCCCTGGATGCCCTACCTGGCAGGGTTCCTCCATCTAAGAATAATTTCTCTGGTGGCTTGGCATCTGAATTATCAATTGCTATAAGCTGTAATTGTGTCATGGCCCACAATAGCTCAAGAAAAATACTCCTGACATGTGGCAGTTCCCCTTTTTACATTAAAATTTCTGTTGGAGTTCCAAGATTTTTTTAGGAAGCCATACTGCTGAGGTATAAGGGGTGTAGCTGCCTTGACATTTCTAGGAGACACACTGTTACAACATACTTCCTGGTACCCTGGCTCTTTCAATCATCCTCTCTCCCATTCTTAGTGTACCCTGAATATTGTGTGCAAGAATTTTGCTGTTGTTCTACCCACTGGGACTGGGCAGCACACAGTCAGTTCCCTGCATTTTGACTAATTGTGGTTTTGCGTTATGATCTTTGTCTGCTCCAAAGAGAAACTTCCTTCATAAGGAGAAAGAACTACACTTATATCTGAAGATGTAAACTTTTTTAGGACTTGAGAATCCAACACATAGTCTTGTAAACAAGCATACTACAGCTGAACTTCATAACACTCAGCCCATACATTCCGGTATATAAGCAAGTATTGCTTATCCTATTTTAGCCTGAACAAACCTTTGGCTAGTGTCAGTTATTAGATGGTAACATAGCATCAAATTCCCTGTCAGTCATAATCAACTTTCAGCCAACCACAAGCTACCTGCTGATTAGACTGTATCAATATAAGGCTGGGACTTATTAGATTATTTCTTTTCTATGGCTATAAATATAATCTGAAAATTGTATAGATGAAGCAGAATTGATAGATAGACACTTGAGTCAAATAATACTTGAAGCCAGAATTACCCATGAATTGCAATTTTTGTTATCAAAACAGTAATTTTCTCTGGCTTCAGACAATTCATGTCAGAATTTAACTTGAAATAGAAAATATTTGTTCTTTAAAACATCAAAATAATAAATACTTCATAGTCTTGCTTGTTTTAGTCTATCAAATTGCATGAAGGTATCAAGTTTATACTTTTATATATTCAGGGATTCCATTTAGGATTTGTCTCATTTGGGATATGTTATTTGCATACTTCTTTTTGGAAATAATTCTCTCTCTCTCTCTCTCTCACACACACACACACACGGGGTGGTTGAAAGTAGAGAATATATTAGTCAAATTCAAGAGGTGAGTGCCTTGTTTAGTTAATAGTTTAAGAAGTCCCACAAACTGGGCAAAATAATGGTGACAGGACCGTTAAATGACTAGTCAAATTACAAAAGCACTCAGGAATCAGAGAGTACTTAGGAAGTATGACCTAGCTATAAAACCATAAGACCAGGACCAAGAGATCCACTTTCTCTATTGATCCATTACCCACTAAATGTTCCACAACCTTTCATAACAGCACCATAAGCTGTGACCAGGTGCTCAAACACATAAGTCTATAGCACAAATTTTGTATTAAAATCACGTCAGCTGGGTGGTGGTGGCACATGCCTTTAATCCCAGGACTCAGGAGGCAGCGGCAGGTGGATCTCTGTGAGTTTGAGGCCATCCTAGTCTACAAGAGCTAGTTCCAAAACAGGCTCTAAAGATACAGAGAAACCCTGTTTTGAACCCCCCCCCACGCAAAAATCACTTCAAAGAAGTAACATATCTTCTAACACAAAACTAATAAGTCATGAAAGTATAGTCTAAACCAGACCATGTAAAACCAGAGGAAATTAAACAGAGTCTGCAAATTGTAACATAATATTTACATACAATAAATCCCAATAAGCAAGCAGGCTAGGGCAAATGCGAATGAGGCAGAAAGTGGGGTAAAAGTAACTGTCCAATCAAACTATTGCCACATTATTCCTCTGTAAGAAACACTAAAGACCGACATTGGGATGCTTCTGAAGGGTCAATTCTAGTAGGCAAGATAGAAAGAAAAGCTGAAAATATTTATTTATACCAGACTGTAATTTTCAGATGAATATTTCATTACTGTAATCAATTACTTTCCAGTAATCATGGACCAGCTCTAACGTTCCATAGTCTCTTTGAGATAAAATGTTTTCATAGACTTGCCTTTAATTCCACCACTAGAACTATAGCCCAACTTGGCCTTAGAAGAAGGCAATTTAGTATGGATTTAAACTGTGGATAAATATGACAGATGTCTAAATAGTGTTCACTAAAGAATGTATTTTGTTGCAGTTGTATTTGTTTTTAATTAATTTATTTTTAAAAAAAAAACTACCTTTTCTAATTTTGCATACCAATCCTAGTTCCCACTCCCTCCCCGCTATCTGTCGTCTCTACTCCCCCCCCACACACCCCATTCCATTTACTCCTCAGAGAGGATGAGTTTTTCCATGGAAAGTCAACAAAGACGTCAATCTTACTACAGGGCAAGGCCAATACAGTCCCCACTCTACAATGGCTTAGGGTCTTAGCTAGGATCATCCTTGTGGATTCCTGGGAATTTCTCTAGTGCCAGGTTTCTTGCTATTCTCATAATAGCTCTCTCAATAAATATTTATTTCCTTGTTCACCGCTTCTGTCCTTCCCATATCTTGACTATTACATTCCCTCAAGTTCTCCTCCTCACACTGCCATACTCCCAATTTAGTCAGAAGATCTTGTCTATTTCTCCTTCCAATGGGGGTCTATATATGTTTCTCTTGGGATTCACATTATTACTTAGCTACTCATGGACTATAGGGTTATTATTCTTTGCTTACAGCTAGTATCAATTTATGAGTGAATATATACCATGCTCATCTTTCTGGGTCTGAGATACCTCTCTCAGAATTTTTTTTTCAAGCTCTATTCATTTGCATGCAAATTTCAAGATGTCATTGTTTTTTACATCTGAGTTGTTCTCCATTGTGTAAATGTACCATTCTTTATCCATTCTTCAGTTGAGAGACATCTAAGTTGTTTCCAGGTTCTGGCTATTACAAATAATGCTGTTTTGAAAGAGTTAAACAAATGTCCTTGTAGCATGGTTGAGCATTCTTTGCGTATATGCAGAAGAATGTTATTGCTAGGTTTGAAGTAGGCTGATTCCCAATTTTTAGTACTGCCGGACTGATTTCTAGAGTGATTGTACAAGTTTGAATTCCAATCAACAATGGAAGAGTGTTCCCCTTACTCCACATCCTCTCCAGCATAAGCTATCATTGGTGTTTTTGATCTTAACTATTCTGATTGGTATAATGGTATCTCATTATTGTTTTAATTTGCTTTGTCCCGATGACTAAGAATGTTGAACATTTCCTTTAGTGTCTTTCAGGCATTTGAGATTCTTTTGTTGAGAATTTTCTGTTTAGATTTGCACCCCATTTTTAAATTGGGTTATTTGAAATTTCTGTCTAATTTATTTCTATATTTCAGAGATCAGTCCTCTGTCTGATGAAGATCTTTTGCCATTCAATAGGCTGCCATTTTGTCTTACTTACTGTGAACTTTAGAGAAGATTCTCAGTTTCAGAAGATCACAGTGTCTGTGCTATTGGTGTTATATTTTGGAAGTGGTCTCCTTTGCCATTTTCCCTTTCTCTTCATGGAATACAGTGTGGCTGATTTAATTGAAGTCTTCAATCAACTTGGACTTGAGTTTTGTGCATAGAAATGGATAGGATGTCTTTGTATTCTACATTTTGAGATTCAGTTATGCCAACAGCATTTGTTGAAGATGTTTTCCTTTTTATTGTATAATTTAAGCTTCTTTGTAAAGAAATATCAGTTGTTCCTAGGTGTGTGGATTAATATACAAGTCTTTGACTTGATTTCATTGGTCCACCTGTCTGTTTTTATGCCAATACAAAGCCTTTTTCATTACTGTTGCTTTATAATAGAGCTTGATGTCAGAGATGGTGATGTCTCCAGAAGTTCCTTTATTATACAGGATTGCTTTGGTTATCCTGGGTTATTTGGTTTTCTGTGTGAAGTTTACTATTCTTTAAAGGTCTTTGAAGAATTTTGGGGGGATTTTTATGGGGATTGCATTGTATCTGTAGACTGTTTTTGGTAGTATTACCATTTTTTTCTTTTTTGGTTCCTGTCCTGGAATTAGCTCTTGTAGACCAGGCTGGCCTCAAACTCACAGAGATCTGCCTGGCTCTGCCTCCTGAGTGCTGGGATTAAAGGCATGCACCACCACTGCCCAGCAGGATTACCATTTTTATTTTGTTGATCCTATCTATCCAAGAGCATGGGAGATCTATTTTCTGTTATCTTCTTTAAAGACTTAAAGTTCTTGTTGAATAGGTCTTTCACTCTTTGTTTATTGTTACCCTAAGATATTTTATGTTTTTTTTTCCTGGCTATTGTGAAGGGTAATGTTTCTCTGATTTCTTTCTCATCTTCTTAATTATTTGTATATAGAAGGGTTACTGATATCTTTCTTTTTTTTGTGTTGGTCTTGTATCCTGCCACATTACCACATTACTGTGGGTGTTTATCTTCTGCAGGAGTTCCCTGTAGGATTCTTGGGGTCACTTATGTATGCTATCATATCATCTGAAAATAAGTCAAGTTTGACTTCTTCCTTTTCAAATTATATCCCTTTGATCTCCTTTAGTTGTCTTACTGTTTTAGCTAGAACTTCAAAAACTATGTTGAATAGATATGGAGAGAATGGACAGCCTTGTCTTGTTCCTGATTTTAGAGGAATCACTTTGAGTTTCTCTCCATTTAATTTTATTTTGACTGTTGCCTTGCTGAATATTGCCTTTCTTATGTTGAGGTATGTTCCTTTTGTCCCTAATGTCTCCAAGACGACATTTACCATGAAGTGGTGTTGGATTTTGTCAAATGCTTTTTAAGTATCTAATGAGATGTTCATATTTTTTGTTCATTCAGATTATTTATATAATGGATTACATGGATAGATTTTCAAATGTTGAATAATCCCTGCATTTCTGGAATAAAACTGATTTGATCATGGTGGATTTTGTTGTTGTTGTTGTGTTCTTGAATTTGGTTTGCAAGTGTTTTAATGAGTATATTTGCATCAATGTTCATGAGTAAGATTGGTCTGTAATTTTCTTTCTTGTTTAAATCTTTACTCAGAATTTCCATTTCGAGCAATCCCTCAGTTTTTGTTTTCTTTATTACTTCTATTTCAGTGTTCAAGTCTTGAATTGTTTAAACTGTTTGTTTCTCCTGTTTGTTCATAATTTTCTTCATTTCTTGGGTTTCTTGAAGAGATTAATTGATTTATTCCATATTTTTATTTGTCTTTTCCTCAATATTTTAAAATTTATTTATTTATTAAAAATTTCCACCTCTTCCCATTTCCCTGCCCTGTGGGAAGTCCAAGACCATCCAGGTCTAGAAAGGTGTGCATCCAAACAGTCTAGGCTCCCCAAAAGCCAGTACATGCAGTAGAATCAAAACCCAGAGCATTATCATTGGCTTTTCAGCCAGCCCTCATTGTCAGCCACATTCAGAGAGTCTGGTCTGATCACATGCTCGTGCTTTAAGGGTTTTTTTCATATTCTTTTAAGGGTCTTTATTTTCATCATAAAGTTATAATTAAGGTCATTTTCTTATACTTCTTCTACATTAGGATGATCAGATCTTCCTATGTAAGACCACTGGGCTCTGGTGTTACCCTGTTGCTTTTTAGGTTGTTGAATATATTCTTGCATTGGTGTCTAGCCATCTGTTCCTCTAACTGTAGTGATAAGGAATGGTGGGGCTATGTTCCTGGCACCCAGCTGCCCACATGGCTACCTTTATGCCCCAAAATAATTACACGGAAACTGTATTCTTTTAGTCACTGCCTGGCCCATTAGTTCCAGCCTCTTATTGGCGAGCTCTTACATATTGATCTAACCCATTTCTAATAATCTGTGTAGCCCACGAGGTGGCTTACCAGGGAAGATCTTAACCTGCATCTGTGTCTGGAGGGAGAATCATGGCGACTCCTGACTCAGCTTCTTTCTCCCAGCATTCTGTTCTGTCTACTCCACCTACCTAATTTTCTGTCCTATCAGAGGCCAAGCAGTTTCTTTATTACTTAACCAATGAAACAACAGATAGAAAGATGACCCTCTTCCATCATCTAATTGATGTTTTAAGTGTCTTGCCTCTTTGTTCAATCCTGGCAATAGCTGTCTGTGTCTCAGGGATCCTCTCTTCAACAGATAGTTGATGTTGCTGTCTGTGTTTTAGGGAGCTGCTCTTTGTCTTCTCTGTGTAGTCACTGTCTGTGCCTCAGTGATCCTCTGTGGTGTCTGAGGATGGGTGGGGGAGAGGATGGAGTGGGACTTGTAAGTTACAGGGTCTGATAGATAAGTGGTGTTGGAGCAGGCTGCCTGCAGGAGGCTTGCCTGCTGGCTGCTTAGTGAAGCTGAGATGGGTATGGGATTTTGCCCTGAAACCAAGGGTCTACAGGCTGGGCTGTTCAGCTGGGGAGCTGGTTATTCACCTTCTGGTCCACTTATGCATTTGCAATCTGTGAGTAAGAGATCCTCTGAGATTGCAGGGGATTTGTGGGTTTGGGAACAGTCTGGGACTTAAAACTACATGGTCTTATGGCTGGGGGAGGCAGGTTGGAGCAGCCTACAGGCAGGAGGCTTACCTCCTGGACAGCTAGTGAAACTGGGCAGGTGTGGTGAGGGGTCAGGGGTTTTGCCCAGGCACCAAAGGCCTAGAGGTAGGAGTGTTCAGCTTGGTGGCTGACCATTCACCTCTTGGACTGCTCTGTCACTTGTGTTTGTTTTAAAAGAAGTCCTTGGTATTAAGTCAAAAGTGTTCCCCTCTTCCAGGCTCCCAAAATGGTATGCCCACTTAAAATTTTCTGGGTTGTAGTCTGGACTCAGCTCATGATGAACTCTGACCAGGTAAACAGAGGGAAAGTAATATCAGCTTTACTGGTAAACCATGTAACAGGGGTTTCTGTTTGTCTAGAAATCTATTACTTCCTCTAACACACACACACACACACACACACACACACACACACACAGCAGCTACTTCAAGAAAGAGCATTTTGGTCCCTATTAATGTATTAATACAAACAAGCCTTCAACAGATCAGAGACCCACACTAGTTCCCGGGTTGTTCCGTGTAACTTGTCCACCTCCTGTGGCAATATAACTGGCTCAAAGATCTCTCTCTGCTTTTTTGTTCCTCGCAAGACCCACCATTCCCCAACCATGTTGAGTAACTGTCTTAGTTCAAGTAACCTTTGCTTTGCTACTTACCGAGAGGGTTCAGCAGTTTAACTTGCCCTGGCTTACTCTTGGAAGAATGAGGAAAATGTTACAGAAAGATTCTATTCATTGTGAAAAACACATACTAAAGAGTTAAGAGTTTTGAAGTGTATCTTAGCAATAATTGCCTGTAGTGTTTTTAAAAGCACACTCAAAAAGAAAAAGAATAAAAGCACACATGGAAAATTAGCAGATTTAACATATCACTGTTAGTGCCATAAATTTTATTTAACAAAATGTACATATTCTCTCATTAAAATTAATTATGGGCAAGAGGGATAGTTTAGCAGTTAGGAGCATGTATGATTCTTCCAGAGGGCCCACATTTGGTCTTCACACCCCTTTTTTTATGGCTCACTACAACCTGTAACTCTAGCTCCAGGGGATATAACTTCTTCTGTCCTCTGTGGGCACTCACACTCACCTCCATATAAATCCATGCCCAAATACATACACAAATGTAAATAAAATTAAATATTTTAAACATCAATATGATTAAGGCATGCCTATTGTAAGCTTGTGTACAATTTACTTGGAAGATCACAAAGTCTTCCTTTTGAATAAAATTACAGGAAGGTAATACACAATTCTTAACTCCATGTGGCTGCAAATGAAATATCCACCTTTCGGGTAAAACGTCCTTGATTCAGAAGTTCACATTTTCCAAGCTACAAGAATTTTGAATACATATAATTAGGGCAGTGTGAAAAGCTGAGCTCAATTATGCTTCTCAGTGTGAGCTATACACAGACCTTCCCAGGGTACATTTCTATGGACTCCATTCTGTTCAGCTACAGTATCAAAAGAGGGTTAAAACCTGAATGCTATCAAGACTGAAGCAGACCTGTGCTGAGGGAGCTCTCAGACCAGTAACATCCTAGTACTTAGCCCTGATAAAAATTATTGTCAGAATTTCTAGGACCTTTGAGCTTGAAACTGATATAAATCAGTTTCTTTCTAATAAGGATGAGAGGGAAGCAATGCTAAACATAACAAAAACAAAACAACAATAATAAAAAAAAATTAACAGGCTTTTTGCTTGTATTTGCTGAGATTTTGCCCTATCAAATCATACTAGTCCAAGAATTTTCATTTTTTTTCTATACAGACTGGAAATGACAATCTCTTATTTTCTAAAATTTACTGCAAATTCAAAATACAGGCATGCCTTTTATTAATCTGGCTTAAACGTGATTATTAAAGAAAAGCAAAATGCTCATAAACAGTGTTCTTAACATAATGAATCTTCATGTGTTTGCTGGGTCATTTTCTATCCCTAAGGGTGTGTAAGCACACCCTGCCTCTATTGAGAAAATAAAGCCTGCATTTGCTGCCCATTTTCTGTCTGGAAAGAGGGTTTTTAGAGACAGAGTAGCAGGAGGAAGTGGCCCTCGCTGCTACTCTGAAGTATCTGCTCTCAAGACTTTTCCACTTAGGTGTTCTGCCATTAACCAGCCGGTTGCCCGAGATACACAATTTATCCTTGAACTACCTGCCAGTGACTGAGACTCACAGAGGCTGATGTGTTCATTAGGAGGCATATGATAAATACAAAGGGACTTCACCAAGAACAATGTAGAACAAAATAGGCATTAGGCATGAATCACACTTTAAACCAGTGGCTCTTTTAGACAGAATTTGAAAATACACTGCGTTCTGTTTTCTCTTGTGTATCTCAATGCCATTCAGATTCATCTTTTTGTCTTTCAACTGTTTGGAATCAGGCTAGAAATCATGACAAGGATTTAATCATATTTTCCAAGTATCATTCTTCTAAATGCAAGCAGACCAAATGTAAGACACTCACATGCCTGACAGCATGCACTAAAAAATTATTTCTCGGCAATCATGACGTCCTCATGATTGTAGAAAACTGCATTATTCTATTATAATATTTCTGCTTCCTCTATGTAAAAATTGTAGTTTCTTGCTCTATCCCATCTTTGCTGAATCTGTCTTAATTGCTTAATTAAGTTTGCATTTTGTTCTTTATTTACTAAGCACCAGATTAAACCTGGAAACCTTTTTGCCTTGAATGTTAACCTATCTACCCCCACCAGCATCATATACTCCCGTGTATGGCAATATCTCATCAATGGATGCTGGCAACTTAAACATACTGTCTTCCCTTCCAGTAGAAACCAGACTGAATTTCTTAGAACATAAGCAGGTAATGTCAAAAGTGCAAGGGCTCCAGTGCAAGAAGCACAACACACACACACACACACACACACACACACACACACACACACCTTCTCTGCGGGCACTCATCCTTGAAGCTTGTGCCACAGCCTCTGTGAGAGATCATGCAGACTCCACAGGAAGTGGTGTGACAAATACAATCTTGTGGGACATTCTCATTCAAACGGACACACTTATTGACAGGAGAATATGAAAAGAAAAGGAACTCATGAGTCAAAGGAAGGAATTTGACAGCTAGCAAATCATTTCGTATTTTTATTCTTTCAGAATATCATGGATAAGATACTCGGCAGATACTCATACAAGAATGAAATATACTTTTGGCCTGTGACAGACATATAATACAAAGAAGAAAAAGAAATACCTAGTGTTACCAGAATTCACCATTTGAGGCCACTTGTTTATATATACATAAATACTTATAAATATAAAACATATGTATATATTGTTTACATATATACTCTGCATGATATCCATAAATATGTATATTCATATATATTTGTGAACACAAATTATATTTATGCTCATAAATATATTTGTAATATGCATTTGTAAATTATATATATAATATTTTAATGTTTAACACAAAAAGTAATATTTTCCACTTTAGAATCAGCCTAAAGTTAAACGTCTTATTTTCTATTTCCACTACTGAGCATGTGAAGTGGACTAATCTACAGATTTAAACAACAGGATATCCATGAGGAGCCGCAATGAGAGCGCATTATTGGTGGTATAGAAGAAACCACAGGCCTTGAGCCAGACCAATGATTGAAAGAATGAACATTTGCAAGCAAACATGAACAGACTAAAGGGTAAATTGTGTCTCAGTGGGCCACACTACAGCTTCAAAAACAAGACCCGTCCTTCTCCTCCTCCTCTCTTCTTCATTTTTTTTTTGTTTTTGTTTTGCTTGTCTCCATGTTTTGTTTGCTTATAGGTTTGTCTTTTAAATTTGGTTTTGATTTGGGGGGGTTGCAAAGGAAGTTGATGAATTCTGGGAGACTGGGAGAAAAGTGGAACCAGAAGACAAAACAAAATCAATTACAAAATACAAGACTTTAAAAAAAATAAATGAAACCCGAAAAGAATCACTTAAAAGTAAAAAAAAAAAAAAACAAAACAAAAAACAAAAAAAACAATAAAACAAAAAACCTATATTATCTCTTCATTTGCCTGAAAAAAATAGTATTAGAAAATATGGAATTAGTACTCTGATTTTCAGTTTAGAACACTGTATAGTCATCCTAGACTGTCTTTATAGAGAATGCAGCCAAAGATAAGCATGTATTTCAAATACCACAGGATGCATTAGAATGTTGTCTGCATATTTGCTCTCAGTAAACCTTACATGTGATGGAAACTATTAAATTGGAGATCCTTGAATATTTTCACCATGATAAATTATAAAAGAAAAAAATTAAATACTTCCCTTATTCTCAATAAATGCTGCAATAGCCAAATGAATATCTGAGTCAAAATAAAATTTTTTTATGGTACAACCCTTTTACAATTGAATTACTCATTTTGTATGTCGAGAAAGAGAACTATCCATGAAAGAACTGACAGATCATTTAGAGAAATGTCAAGTTAGTGAAGGAGCTAAAAGCCCACAGGCTGCCCTGCTTCTCCTGGCAAGACATAGCAGGAACCATCCTGCTTGAACCAGCCCATCCATTCTTAGAGAGGTGAGGCTTCCTGCTGATGATTCTGATTGCTCTCTGGTCATTGATTTAGATGCAAAAGGGAACTGATACTGCTTTTTGCTTGCAGTCAAAGCTTGCCTGTGGTTACTGGGTTAGTCCAACTCTGACAGCTCTTGTTAATCTTCTGAAGGTGATAAGAGAGAGGGGACAACCACAGAAAGGAGATAGTGGCTTCACACCAGTGATTGAACCTGGAAGTCAGAAAATCATGGAGACACAAATTCATCTTGGTTTTCCGTCCACCATCAGCCAGTATCAGCAGCATGCATCCAAATTGTCCTGAACTGCCAGCAGCTTTCAGTGCCATTTCCTGTGTGAGATGACAGGGGTTTTCCTTCATGTTGAGGTGTTTCACTCCGGGGACTTCCACACCACTCTTAATCCCCACTCAGTGTCCTGATTCCTCAAATAATAATTGCTCCCCCCCACACACACATACGCTTTTCTTAATTCATTCCATTTTCATCATAAAACCAAAACAAAACATTTCAAATTCACTTTTGCTCCAGCAATAAATATAGGTCACATAGATGACAGAATTATTTTGATAACAAAATAGAAACGGCAAAGGGACCGTATTGACAAAGGTTGTATATAATAATGACCTCAAAGCTTAGATCATTAATAAAGCATACAAAATAAGCATTCATAAAACATTGTATTTATACTATGACAGGATGCACAATATATTTTCATAAATGGTGCATTTATTATTACATACACACATATCAGTCAAAACAAAATGTGACAGAAGAACAAAATAATATGGGTGCTCATGGAATGTTCCTGTTTTGATTAACAATAGAATGGATTCTTTGAAGCTAAACAAAAGAAAAAAGGAAATTTTGATTTTTATTTTCCCAGAATGATAATAGACTATGAGGGATTTCTAGAATTTGATGTCTTCTAAACATTATTTTGTTTGCTCAAATTTGATTTGTCTTTCCAATAAATGAAAGGATGTCTTGTAACAAATTATTCCCAAATATACATGTTTTTTGTTTAAAATACATGTGTTTTGGCAGAAATTTTGATTGTCCTTTCTCCCAAAACAAAGATAGTTTGCATTAAAAATTAATACACACTCCAGAAAATATATACTTTAATTAATCGTGTATAGAATTAAGTGTAAATTTTGTTACATTTCAATAAAACCAATAGTGAACACTAGGTCACATACAATTCTCTCTGAAGATTTATATGGATCAGGGTTGGTGATTTCCTTCAGGTACATGTTGGCCAACAAGATAATTAACCTGAGATTTCCCTCCCACCCTCTCACCCTGATCCCATAGGTAGAAAACTGACCCCTGCAAGGTTTCCCTAGATAGCACATGCATGACGCAAACACCTCATTACAGAAAATATAGAATATAAAAATACAGAGTTAAACACAAACTTCGCCTTTAATTCACAATACATTATTTCATATATAATTTCAAGCATTATACTACTTGCCCTTGGAGAAAATGCTATGAACCATACAATTTATTGGTACAATAAAAGGTTATGTTACATTAATGATTCTAATTCACTGTTTACCAGAAAGCACAACATTAGAAGAAATGTGCCATTCTTTCGTATTAATATTTTTCCTTAAGAAAACTCCAAGAAATGTACTACACAAAAATAAGTACTATGTGTCAGTAGTATAAAAAACTTAAAATATGTAGCTATAGCATTTTCTTTATCATACTAACTGTCTGTACCCTTAAACAGGGATAATACTTTGATTTTGTATGGTTCAGATTCAGGAAAGCTCTAATTTAATTTTCTGATTATTTATACTCAGTTAACATCTCTTTTGCACTGTTCTATATGTGTATAAGTTTGTGTGTTAACACAGACAGCAAAACTGAAGAATAAGATTTAGGAAGTACAGACATTTATGGGACTTTATTTATGTTTACTTGTCTTAAGGGGGCAGCAGAGCCTCACAAAGCATTTCATGATATTAAATTTGTCTTCTGTGTCCCGATCTAAAATTAAATGCAAACATTTATGTGATAATAGAAGCAAAAGACAAGGTGATGATGTTTCTGATTCAGGTCTTTATGTAAACAAAGTCCAGCATGAAGAATTTTTTTTCTGGCATTTCTGAAAGACATACAGTTTTGCCTTGCTTTGATGCCTTTGTTGTGTGTCACAGCAGATTAGTCTGATGTGTGTAAAGTTGTTATTGCTACTGCAGGCTGAGACTACAGAGAATATTCTCCAAAGCATAGCTCATCTGCAATCATTTTATTCAGTTATTACTGAAGTCGAAGGTATGTAATATGCTAAAAATATAAGATGCAAATATTGCGCATGTTTTCCTAAGGGACATAGACTCCAACTGACTTGCTGAGTTGTAAATGGTGGCTATGTGAATATGGTACAATTTGATTTCTGAATTCTTTCCAGGTTTTGCTAAGTAACAAAAAACATGTTCGTTTTTACAACTAGAAATGTTACAACTCAAAAAAAACAATGTAACTTGAAAATTTTCATTCTCTCAAAAGAACTCTCATTTTTTTTATTCTTTTGTAATCACTGATCAGTATCTACAATCCTCAATGACAGCATTGTAATGTATTAGAATTAAAATTTTTATTTAGATCTTCCCAGTCAACTCAAAAATAATAATTACCTGTTGGCTTGACCAGTTTGTGAAGCTAGTTCAATCATATGTGTTTTCAACTTGGAGACTCACTGTAACCATTTGTTGGTGCCTTTGTCTTAGGACAGAGGATTTAAACCAGTGGTTCTTTTTTTTTTTTTTTTCAGAGTGAGGTTGGATATTTATTTAGTGGTTATAGAAGAGAAGGTAAAAGGGGAGAAGAACGGAACGAGAGAGAGAGAGAGAGAAAGACAGAGACAGAGATCAAAGCTGCCTCTCTGAGAGGGAGCCAGAAAAGAGTAGACCAGTGATTCTTAACCTTCCTATTGCTATGACCCTTTAATAATGTTCTTCATGTGGTATCCCCCAAGGACAAAATTATTTTCACTGCTACTTCATAATTGGAATTTTGCTACTGTTAGGAATTCTAAGTTAAATATCTGATATATGATATATCTGATGCACTACCTCTGTGAAAGAGTCATTCAAACCAGAAAGGGGTCTGGACCCACAGGTTTTGAACTGATGCTGGACAAATAAGACCAGTAAAAAAAGATCACTACATAAACATGTAATTGTAACAGAGCAACACAATAGGAACCAAAGGGAACTAGATGGGAGAACTCTAAAGAGTAAAATAGAGCAAGGAGGGGAGGAATACAAAGTAGAGGCAAGAGGAGACATTCCTGTAAGCCTCATCTCCTTCGGCCTATATCCGTAAAGAGTCAGAGATACAATCAAATGGTATAGTCAGTTTTCAGTTCAGATTTGTTATGATCATATCACGTAGAATGTAAAGCCGGGAGACATGGTTGAAGCAGGAGGATCCATTGCAGTAGAAAAGACGTTGCAATCTTTTATTGCAAAGAGTGGAAAAGTTTGAAGGAAGAAAATAATGTAGGAATTTGAAACTGAGAACCTACCCTTAAGCAGGGAATGGAGACATCGACTCATCCATGGGTGAACTGACTAAACTGAGTTTCATTACCTATAAAGCTCAGATGAGCTCTGGGATTTAGTGACCTCAGCAAAGGTCCCCCAATCTGTGAGAGGCTGGCTGAGCAGTCTGCTACATTTCTTCCCTTCTTTTCTTTTTAAAATCCTACACTGACTCTTTTTAATGCTAGAGAACAGAAGTTAAGCCCAGGATATATTTTTTTTTTCCTTAGCGGCTCTTACTGTCGTAGTGTGATTCCGTCGAGCTAGCTGGCCATAGCCTGGCCATTTTGGATTCCCTTGCCTGCTAACTAGAAAGTTTCACAGTTCTCAGTTGAGCCCATGGAGAACAAACTTGCTCAAAATGTGTGACTGGTCCTTTACCCCTGCTGTTGCCAGTTCCAGTGCTGTCAGTAGAGCTGATGGACAGGCTTTCTCAACTGTGTACTCATGACAGCAACCTAAAATAGAAAACAAAACAAAAAAAGTCTTCTGTGGAAGGACAAAGGCTGCTAACTTCCAGATCTCAGATTATAACTTTGTAAAACGTCCTCGCAGACCATCTGCTTTCTTCAAAGACACGTGAGGCAGTCAAGCATCCCAAACACGCTGCTTAGACCGGTTTTGCTTCCCATTAGCAGTCAGTGCATAGTTGCTTCAATGCAATGCAATTTCGATGTGGATAAGCAGTTTCATCATGCTATTTGCGTGAGACAAAGATTTTCATTACTATCCACTATCTTTTAAACATGTACTTAAAACGGGGTTACTAAATTTTAAAGAAATATTGCCACCTTTGCTTCAAAATAAAAGAAGTAAATATACTAAAGAAATTTGGGGGAAGAGAACAATAATTGTTAAATGGTTCATTTTGAAATATACTCTGCAGTCAAGATTGAGAAAGGAAATAGGTCCTTAAGTACTTTTTATTCAGCAGCCTATAGACACACCGCCTCTCACATAGCACTGTACATGTCTGGGAGTGATTGGATAATAATGGAATGTTCCATCACTTGTTAATCATCCAACCAAGAGAATGTGACTTAGTGATCAATGGCAATTACTTTAGAAAAGCAACATATGGCAAATTGAATTTTTTTTTTTTTGTACAGTGGCATTTAGTTGTTTGGGAACATGTACCAAATTAATGGGAACATCAGGTAAATTTAACATTTTTACTGCTTTAATTGATCCTAAAGTAGGTAATTATGTTATCTGTAAAGTCAGCTTGTCCTTTTTTCATTATTTATGACGTGCAGTTTTACATCAGGCTTATACCAATCACAGAGCACTAGCAAAACGCAATGCATGTTTGCAGCCTCCTCTAAATGCAGCCCAAGAACTGCAGAATCGGTTGCGCAGCTTTTCATCACTCTGAAGAGGTTTCCCCTTGCTGCTGCAGCTGCAGTGTATGTGGGAGTAAATGGATAGGGTTAACCCTTGTGTTCTTTCTGGTTTCTTTTTCTTTTAATTTCTTTGTAACAGGCAAACAGACGAAAGAGTTATATTTACACCGTTTTGCTTTCTAGCTCTATTTCTTGGGATATTTATTTAGTATTTTTGGGGCTGTCTTTCTGTGCTCCTGTTCTTGCTTAATGAACGGTTGCCAAGCTCTTTTTCTTTCTCCATTTTGAAAGCAGACAGAATGTTTTCATTGTGCCTGCATTGGGAGTTCTCAGATGCTGAAGCACATTGGGATTACCTGTGGAGACAAACTCAAGCCACAATTTCCAGATCCATGGCTAAAGTTTCTGGACATAATTGGTCTGAGGGAGCAAGAGAGAGGTATTTTTACAGACTCCCCAGATGACCCTGCAACAAAGCTAGTATGACCATATCTTCAAATTTGGGTCTTTACTGCAACAGAAAAAAGTGTCTTACTACAATAGAAAAATATAACAAAAACTAATTAATATGGACTTTATAACAATATTGAGTGCAAAATTAAGATTAAACACATGGGATAAAAATAATTTAGACTATTGACATTTGGAAATACAAATTCAAATGGAGCAAGATTAACAGCAAATTACTGTTAAATATGATCATTAAAGACCTATAAATATTAATGTTTTGGCAAATTTTCAGTTTTGTAACCTAATAGTAAGCAAGAAATAGATTGTTTGGTTCTCTGTAAGTCATTGTAATCAAGGAAATGAACAAAAATAGGTTTCATTCAAATCCTTTGAGTTTACATCCTCAGATTACTTAAAGAAATGCTCCCGCAAGATTTCATTGACATTAATAGTTTTTTTTGTACTCCTCTCCTCTAGAATTTCATAGGTTAATCTTTATATTAGTGAAAACACTGTTACCAGGATACTACTCTGAAATGTAATACACACACACACACACACACACAGAGTAACTGTGTATATGTCTATATACAATAATTTTCCTAGGTGTATACAGTCTCTGTTTTAGCAATTGTATCCATCCTTGTTTGATAGGCAAGTTTATATTCTTATTCTGTACGATGATTTCTTTTTTTTTACATTTTTTTAATTAATTAATTAATTAATTAATTTATTTATTAAAGATTTCTGTCTCTTCCCCACCGCTGCCTCCCCTTTCCCTCCCCCTCCCCCAATCAAGTCCCCCTCCCTCGTCAGCCCAAAGAGCAATCAGGGTTCCCTGCCCTGTGGGAAGTCCAAGGACCACCCACCTCCTTCCAGGTCTAGTATGGTGAGCATCCAAACTGCCTAGGCTCCCACAGAGCCAATACGTGCACTAGGATCAAAAATCCATTGCCATTGTTCTTGAGGTCTCAGTAGTCCTCATTGTCCACTATGTTCAGCAAGACCGGTTTTAACCCAGGCTTTTTCAGACCCAGGCCAGCTGGCCTTGGTGAGTTCCCGATAGAACATCCCCATTGTCTCAGTGTGTGGGTGTATCCCTCGCAATCCAACATAAAGAAAGATATCCCTTTGAACATTCAAGAAGCATACAGAACACCAAACAGACTGGATCAAAGAAAAACATCCCCTCGCCATATAATAATCAAAACACAAAATATACAGGTTAAAGAAAGAATATTAAGAGCTGCAAAGGAAAAAGGCCAAGTAACCTATAAAGGTAAACCGATCAGACTTACACCTGACTTCTCTGTACGATGATTTCTGTGCCACAGAGGAAGAGAACTATGCAAGGTAGTTCTGGTGAAGAGCTGGTGTCTGTTGTGAGAGAGGAGGAACTGGCTCTCCAGTCAGTCTTGAAGGTTTTTCTTCCTTTATCTAGCATCTGTTATCATACTGTTTCATGTGTAACCTGACATGTCTGCCTGGCTTCCCACCCTATGACAGAGACATTGAAGATTCCAGGAAGAACTAAAGCAATGTGTCCCGAAGACTTACAAACTTAGAATGCTTTAGCTCCACCTTTATAAAAGACCATAAAATACTAATATTTACCTCTATAATTGTCAACACTTTTCCTATGATCATAATTTATATCAAAATAATTCAGAATCACAATAATGTTATCAGCTTAAAACTTTATAAATACACAGAATAATCTGTATTTGAAAATTTGAATGTACTGTGTTTTTTCTTTTAATTTAATTTTATTTTATTGAAAAAAAATTTCCGCCTCCTCCCAGCCTCCCATTTCCCTCCTCCTCCCCCCACTTCTCTCCCCCTCCCCCCACGCCTCTCCCCTTCCCTCTCCAGTCTGAAGAGCAGTCAGGGTTCCCTGCCCTGTGGAAAGTCCAAAGTCCTCCCCCCTCCATCCTGGTCTAGGAAGGTGAACATCCAAACTGGCTAGGCTCCCACAAAGCCAGAACAGGAGGTAGGATCAAACGCAGTGCCATTGTCCTTGGCTTCTCAGCAGTCCTCATTTGAGATATCATCTTACACCCGTCAGAATGGCTAAAATCTAAAACACCAATGATAGCCTTTGCTGGAGAGGTTGTGGAGGAACGGGTACTCTCATCCATTGCTGGTGGGAATGCAAACTTGTGCAACCACTTTGGAAAGCAGTGTGGCCGTTTCTCAGGAAATTCGGGATCAACCTACCCCTGGACCCAGCAATGCCACTCTTGGGAATATACCCAAGCGATGCCCGATCATATGACAAGGGCATTTGTTCAACTATGTTCATAGCAGCATTATTTGTAATAGCCAGAACCTGGAAACAACCTAGATGTCCTTCAATGGAAGAATGGATGAAGAAAGTATGGAATATATACACATTAGAGTACTACTCAGCGGTAAAAAACAATGACTTCTCGAATTTTGCATGCAAATGGATGGAAATAGAAAACACTATCCTGGGTCAGGTAACCCAGACCCAAAAAGATGAACATGGGATGTACTCACTCATAATTGATTTCTAGCCATAAATAAAGGTCATTGAGTCTATAATTTGATATCCTAAAGAAGCTAAATAAGAAGGTGAACCCAAAGAGAAACATATAGCTATCCTCCTGGTTATGGGAAGTAGACAAGAATGCCGGGCAAAAAATTGGAATCTTGGGGGTGGGGTGGGAGTGGGGTAAGGGGAGATGGGGAGAGAAAAGTGAGAAGGGAAAGATGGGGGGAACTTGGGGAAACGAGATGATTGGGATAAAGGAAGGCTGGATAGGGGAGCAGGGAAGCACATTTCTTAATTAAGGGAGCCATCTTAGGGTTGGCAAGAGACTTGGACCTAGAGGGGCTCCCAGGTGCCCAGGGCGATGTCCCCAGTTAGTTCCTGGGGCAGCTGAGGATAGGGAACCTGAAATGACCCTATCCTATAGTCATACTGATGAATATCTTGCATATCACCATAGAACCTTCATCTGGCGATGGATGGAGATAGAGACAGAGACCCACACTGGAGCACCGGACTGAGCTCCCAATGTCCCAATGAGGAGCAGAAGGAGGGAGAACATGAGCAAAGAAGTCAGGACCACAAGGGGTGCACCCACCCACGGAGACAGTGGGGCTGATCTATTGGGAGCTCACCAAGACCACTTGGACTGTGACTGAAAAAGCATGGGATAAAACCGGACTCTCTGAATATGGTGTACTGTGTTTTTTAGACATTATGTAAACCTATTTTATAGCTTCTAAATGAAGCAAAACAAAAAGAAGGCTATTACTATAACGTAGTTATTTAAAATCAAACAGTGAGATCAAATTTATGTAAAATAATTAATTTCAGAATATACAAAGGATCCGTTACATGTCATTGATGAAATGTTACAATGTTAATAGGGAAGTTTTCTCAGGGAAATTAAACTGCTGGAAGGTTTTCTCCTCTTTTGTGTAAAAAATAAGTCAGTTACTTTTCTCATTACTGTGGTAAAAAGCAATGTAAGGGGGAACTGATGGGAAATATTGAGGGGACAGAGTCCTTCATGGGGAATAAGAGGGGAGGCCAGCAGGTCAAAATCACCTGAAGACAGTAGATAAATACAGCCAACTGGAACTTGAGCCAGATCTCAAGGTCTGCCCCAATCTCCCTTTTCTTCTAGTCAGGATTCAGTACTGCAATTTCCACAGTCTTTGAAAGAACACTAGCAGCTGTAAAGTAAGTGTTCAAACACCTACCGAAGCCTGTTGGGGAAATTTTGCATTCAACCTGAAAAAAAAAAAGATAAAAAGAAGTGTGGACTTAGAAATAGTTACAAGTGAAAATGGATTCTTAAAATACATCGACTTAGAGTGTTATGTCATTTGAGGGTATAAATTAAGTTTAGTTTAATAAACACTAAGGAAGGTTGTGTGTGTGTGCACACGAGCACACATGCATTGTTTGAATCAAATTCAGAACTTTATATATACACACAAATACTACACTCTACCATGGAATTGTACTCCTGCCCTGAAAGAGGTAATTTCATGTGTGACTGAAATCGACAGGAAGGAAAAAAGAACAAAGGTAACGAAAAATTTTGATGTAGAGAAACAGAAAAAGCAAAACAGGGAAAATATGATAGATGAACCTGGGTCTGCTCAGGTGATTGAATTACAAAAACGCTTACAAGGAGTAAATAGACGTGTTCAACCAGGTGAGCCAATGCTTTCTAAATCTTGAAAATATATCAGTGATGTCATGTTGCAGAATGTTGTTCTAACTTGCCCGGAAGGATTAGAGGAGGTGGCTGGAAAGGGACGAGGGGCTACTCTCACTGAACTGTGAGATTCCTGGAGGACAGATGTAATACCTTTAAATGGAAGAGGCTGGGTCTCCCAGGATATCAGATTATGTCATAATCAAGGGGAACCATTTAAAGCAGATGTATATACTTAAGGGGAGATAGCAGATTTGGTTTCTATGGATGCAATAAATAAAAGCAGGCTCAACTCAGCCTTTTTCTGGTCTGCTCTTTGAAAGTAATCATTCTGTTTTCTTGTTATAGACTTTTTTCTTTTTTTCTAAGACGTTTGCCTCAAAGAATCGAGGCATATGAGATTAGATATTTCAAATGAAAAATATTTTTCTTACATTCTTTTATGTTTCTGTATTTATTTGAAATGTGTTAAATTAACACTAATAAATTTACAATAAATGTTAGAAAACAATATTATCTATAAAAATGCAATTGCTTCACTTTTTTTTCATCTTGTCTTTATTGCCAATACCGTGTGGGTTTGTTTAGTTCACAGACATTAACTAGTTTTCAAAAATGAAAATGCTTTTAAATGGAGTATTAACATTACATAACAAATTACAGTATAATTCTATAAATAAATCACGTTTTAAAATGGTACTTGATGATATAGAACAATCGTTATGATATGTTTTATGTGCAATACATGATTTATAATATGTAAAATCATTTTTATTAAATAAAGAAAAGTCATTACATGTATGAAAATAAGGGAGAGCTAAAAACTATGGACCATAGTGTTAATGTGTTCTCTTTCTCTGAATGACTGAAAAATTAAAGAATCGTTTTCTTCTTTTATGTGTAAGAATATTGTTACTAATATAAGTTTTTATTATGTTAACAATGTTTAACTTTTAAATGAGAGATAAAATTTTTAATTTCTTTCATAAATTTTTGACTGATTTATAACTTTGTGAAAGTTGTAAATTAATGTTTTAATCTGATGATTAAGCTAACATATTATTTAAAATTTATACACTTGTAAATTGCTCTCACTGTGTGTGTGATATGTGTGTGTGTGTGTGTGTGTGTGTATACACTGGAAAAGGGAACCATTTTTAGTAGTCACACAACAATTGCTGCTCTGTGATTTCCTGCAAGTGAGATGAAAGCAGCTGTGTCGTTGGTTATATGTACAATAGAGCATTTCCCAAATTGTTAGAAATGGATCTCTAGTACCTCTGACTAGTTACACTATTCTTAGCTTTCTAAATCCTTTGATCTTTTCTTATGATGCAATGGCTAGGATGTTGACAATGTCTTCATTTGAACACATTTATTGAAAAAGTACCTTGACTGATATTTTTCCAAAGGTGCTTTCAGAGCATTGGAAACTTTAAGAATTTAAGTTATATTTAACACTCAGTGTAAATTTAAAGGTGCAGCATGTTTACATATTGAAAAATAAGAAAAATCATCTGCTAAAATCAATGTTGATCTAAATGGAATGAAAACTTAGTGTTAATTGTACATAAAAGCCACTTTATAAAATAAAAACAGAAAGCAGTTGAGAACCGTTACCTAGATTAATGTTTTCTGTCAATAGCTGTAGGATATTAAACAAAGAAACAGACAGTGTTATTAAATTTTGTCTGAGATTGAAGTAACCAGCAGAAATGCAGTGGAGTTTTGAAATATGTCAGCACAAAATATCATCAATTTAATCTGCGCTACCAGTACTCCCAGACCCGCAAGGAAACATCCTAAATGAACCCATTTTGAGATCAAAGATCTACTAAGACAGATTGGGGCTTTGATCTTCTTATAACTGCCTGAGTCTGAAGCAGCACTGTGGGCTGTGTTCTTTCATCAGCACTCTGCTTTTCTTCCAACCATGTTATCTGTTCAGACTGAAAACGCAGGCATGTGTGGTGGAAAGAGGTTTAGCCATCATGCGAGACACACAGGGCAAGGACAGCTCAGAGGGAAACATGTCTGCTTGCTTTCCAGACAAGTGATCTTCATAAGTAAAGGTGGAGAATGTTAAATGCTGGTGCTTAGATGGATAGCGTTCAAAGTACAGGTTGGAGCTTTTATAGAGATCCTTTACGTTAATCACAACATAAATGCTCTAAGAGAGCATGAGACGGAAAGTTTCTACCTGGATCCATTTGGAATTGAATATAGTTATTGATATCTTCTGTCGGATCATGAAACATACATCATCCCTTGAAATTATTGTTGGTCAAAACAGTATAAAGCAAAGAAAACCTTCATAAATCCTGTTTTGGCAGTAAGTCTGAGAAATCTTTAGAAAGGTGTTCCTGCACACAACATAAGTCTTATTTTACAGTAGAGTTGAATGACAAGGAAGTGTAAAATATAAAATACTTATTCATCTTGTATAATCTTAATTTGTTTTCTAATGTCAACAATGATTGCTGTCTTTTTATTTTTATTTTAAAACTGTAAATGATGTTGCTGAACATTTTACTTCCGTAAATTAACAATTTTCTCCTTTATACTGTCATTAATATCTTTTTTAAGACTAAAAGAATAAAGATTAGTGAGGATAGCACTGTTAAAAAAGTAAGCATATTTATATTTATAAGATAACCTTTGGCTGCATTAAATAAACTGGAAAAATATTGTCTTATTTTTAAAATGTGTTTCTACAAGAGGCCACACAAATCACTTATTTAACTTAATATTTTAAATAAATAAAAGATACATAAATAGTTCATGGAATTAAATGATGGCTATTAATTTATTAAACTACCGATCACAGCTCGGTACTATTTAAATAGATTATTTGAAAATGCTTTATGTCAAAAATTATAAAGGGGAGAATCAGTTCAGATACCAGCATTCAGTGTGAAGAGTCTATCCTAGACATTCTTCATCAAGAGACTATCCGAATTTAGTACTATTTATAGAAATACTGCAAATCCCACTTGTGAAGGATACTGCTGAAATCAGTCAAAAGTGTTTTCACAGATTCAAAGCAATTTAGGAGTTATCTAGTAATCACTTTCATTTTTCCCTGAACTAGAATTTGGGGAAAGGGTGATTCCTGTCTGTGCATTTTAGTTCATCTACTCAAGTTTTTATCACATTTCTTCTCATAGAAAAAAAGGGGACAGTTTTCATGCCTTCAGAATTTTCACAGGATTGAAAATAGAAATTTCAGTTAATAGTTTAGATCCAGTTTTATCACTCACACCTGTGTTTGCTTCTTCATGATAGCACATAACCTATAGTGATCTAATCAGTTAATTTTATCAGTGCTGATTTCCACTAATCAAAAGAAGCAGTTTGCTATGGCTTTGTAAAGAATTATTATTAATTAGGTAGTTTATGTAGTACCCTCACACTTAAAAGTAACCTATTCTTTCCACTGAATATTTCATTTTGTTAGCCTCTGGTATCTAGAAGGATAACTCCAAATTGATTGTACACACACACACACGTGTGTGTGTGTGTGTATGTATGTAGAAGTGTGTTTATGTAAGTGACTACAGGAGCATATGTATGACTTTTTCAAATTGTATTTGATGTTATTTATACTACCCAATATCCTCCCTCTCTCTAGCTCTCTCCTCTCCAATTCCAATCTAATCTTTTATCCCCCATTACCTTTGTAAAATATATAGTTCAGTTAGTTTTATCTCTCTTCCACTGAAAGCCCCAACCCCTTAGATGCTTGCTGACTGTTGTGGGAACTCCAAAGATAGACACTTATCTGATGATTCAAAGTTAAGATACAGAAGAGTTCATACTTTGCAAACTTGAGTTATTTATAAAAATATACAACATGTCAGAGAAATTACTGATGAGTTTTGAGAGGGACAAAAAAAATTATGATGCCCAGGATGTTCTTAATCTTGCTAATTTCCTGACTTAGCTTCCTGATAACAGGAAGAACAGGAATGTGTTGTAGTAATAGGAGCAGTGGGGCTGCGTCCCCAGCACCCCAGCCGCCAGCTCGGCTAGCTTATGCCCTGAAATAACAACACACAAATTGTATTCCTTTTAACACTGCTCGGCCCATTTCTATCTAGCCTCTTCTAGGCTAATTCTCTCATATCAATTTAGCCCATTTCTAATCATCTGTGTAGCACTGCTAGGTGTGCTTACCGGGAAGATTCTAGCCTACGTCCATCTTGGGTTGGAGCTTCATTGCTCCCGTCTGTCCGGGAGACTGGAGCATGGCTTCTCTGCTCCAGACAGCAGAGCTTGTCGAGTCTGAGCTCACTTCCTCTTCCTCCCAGCATTCCATTCTGTTTACTCCTCCCACCTATGTTTTAACCTATGAGGGCCAAGCAGTTCCTTTATTACTTAACCAATGAAATCAACAGATTGATATATGACACTCCCACATCAATGTGTCACAACACTTGCATCTTCTGATGTATTTTAACTGCTCAAAATTTAATTTTGAGTTGTCTTAAGTTGCTGATATTGTGCTTAAATAGTTATATCTATACCATTAATCATCATGATGATTAGCTTTGTAATTTTGTTGTGAATAATGACTTTAGTGATTTCTTCACCCACTTTAAAATGTCTATAGCAGTACCTGTTCTGCTCATAATTTGATATTCATTTTGGTGAGAATTGCTCTGTGAAGCTTCTACCATTTCTAGGAGACACAATTTCAAAAAAAAAAATTCCCTGATCCTCTGGTTCTTACAACCCTTCCTTCCTTCCTTCCTTCCTTCTTCTTCCACAATGTTAGCTGAGCTTTAGATACTGGAGTTGCTTTGTAGATATATATTCATTATAACTCGGCTCTATAATTCTAAAGTTTTATTGGTTGTGTTTTTTACAAATGATCTTCATCTGTTTCAAAGAGAAATTTCCTTGATGTAACGTGAGCAACCTTTCTGTGGGTATGAGGACAAATATTCATAATGTGCATAGGGATTATGATGGTTAGGAGCAGTAATGGTTGTAGGTTCTCCAAAAATTTGCCAGCCCTGACTAGTTGGGTATTTGCCTTTTGTCAAGGTAATATTGATGCAATATTAGGGCAGTCAGTTGCAGCTAAGCTATTCTTGCCACTACTTACACCCTTAATGTTATCATACCCTAGTCATTGTTTGGTTCATAGACATCACAACTGCATAGGATTGTTGGTACTTTGTTCCTTTGGAATGTTTCATGGCTCCTTCCGGTAGTACAAAAGCTAGAAAGATCAATCTATGTTACTGTGAAATCACTGGGCCACTCTCTTTAATTTTTAATAGCAAATAAATGATGAAATAATGAGTGTTTTAAGAGAGCTGAATTTATTAAACAAAACTTGTGCATGAAATTTTTCTTTATTACAGAGTAGGACATTTTGAGTATATTAAAACCAGACTATTTTAAGCTTCTTTTCTTGCCAAATGAATTCAAAACATGTATATAGTTTAAGAGGTATCAGAAAACCTAGGTGGAATTAAGTGCTTATTTCTGGAAATATAAGAATGTAGAGAAGCGTCTCTCCACATTTCATTCTGCTCCTGACTGTCGTGTGTCATGTTTCTTTTAGCATTGGATTACAGTAGTCTGCATTTTGCCCTCTGTGAATTTTCTGTGGTTTAGCAATCATCTCTCATTTCATGCATTACAGCTATAGTCAATAGTCTTCCTTTCCAAATTTCAGAGTGAAGATTGTATTTATTTTGGTTTTTTAATAAGTATTGTGGATAGTACCAACTAACATTAAATAATGTTTTATCATTTAAATATTAATTTCTCTAACTCAGCACACCAACACATTGAAGGTAGTGCATCCCTTATAATAGCTGAACAATAAAAGAAATTTCTTTGAAATAATAGTTTCTTTTTTTCTTGAATATTTTTTTTATTGAAAAAAAATTTTTTTTGCCTCCTCTCAGCCTTCCATTTCCCTCCCCCTCCTCCCACTCCTCCCCCCTCCCCCCACTCCTTTCCCCCTCCCCCCACTCCTCTCCCCCTCCCTCTCCAGTCTGAAGAGCAGTCAGGGTTCCCTGCCCTGTGGAAAGTCCAAAATCCTCCCCCCTCCATCCTGGTCTAGGAAGGTGAACATCCAAACTGGCTAGGCTCCCACAAGGCCAGAACATGAAGTAGGAACAAAACCCCATGCCATTGTCCTTGGCTTCTCATCAGCCCTCATTGTCCGCCATGTTCAGAGAGTCCGGTTTTATCCCATGCTTTTTCAGTCACTCTCCAGGTGGCCTTGGTGAGCTCCCAATAGATCAGCCCCACTGTCTCCGTGGGTGGGTGCACTCCTTGTGGTCCTGACTTCTTTGCTCATGTTCTCCCTCCTTCTGCTTCTCATTGGGACATTGGGAGCTCAGTCCGGTGCTCCAGTGTGGGTCTCTGTCTCTATCTCCATCCATCGCCAGATAAAGGTTCTATGGTGATATGCAAGATATTCATCAGTATGGCTATAGAATAGGGTCATTTCAGGTTCCCTATCCTAAGCTGCCCCAGGAACTAACTGGGGACATCGCCTTGGGCACCTGGGAGCCCCTCTAGGTCCAAGTCTCTTGCCAACCCTAAGATGGCTCCCTTAATTAAGAAATGTGCTTCCCTGCTCCCCTATCCAGCCTTCCTTTATCCCAATCATCCCGTTTCCCCAAGATCCCCTCATCCTCCCCTTCTCCCTTTTCTCTCCCCATCTCCCCTTACGCCCCTCCCACCCCACCCCCAAGATCCCAATTTTTTGCCCGGCATTTTTGTCTACTTCCCATAACCAAGAGGTTAGCTATATGTTTTTCTTTGGGTTCACCTTCTTATTTAGCTTCTTTAGGATATCAAATTGTAGACTCAATGACCTTTATTTATGGCTAGAAACCAATTATGAGTGAGTACATCCCATGTTCATCTTTTTGGGTCTGGGTTACCTCACTCAGGATAGTGTTTTCTATTTCCATCCATTTGCATGCAAAATTCGAGAAGTCATTGTTTTTTACCGCTGAGTAGTACTCTAATGTGTATATATTCCACACTTTCTTCATCCATTCTTCCATTGAAGGACATCTAGGTTGTTTCCAGGTTCTGGCTATTACAAATAATGCTGCTAGGAACATAGTTGAACAAATGCCCTTGTCATATGATCGGACTTCTCTTGGGTATATTCCCAAGAGTGGCATAGCTGGGTCCAGGGGTAGGTTGATCCCGAATTTCCTGAGAAACCGCTACACTGATTTCCAAAGTGGTTGCACAAGTTTGCATTCTCACCAGCAATGGATGAGTGTACCCCTTTCTACACAACCTCTCCAGCAAAGGCTATCATTGGTGTTTTTGATTTTAGCCATTCTGACGGGTGTAAGATGATATCTCAAAGTTGTTTTGATTTGAATTTCCCTGATCGCTAAGGAGGTTGAGCATGACCTTAAGTGTCTTTTGGCCATTTGAACTTCTGTTGAGAATTCTCTGTTCAGATCAGTGCCCCATTTTTTAATTGGGTTAATTAGCATTTTAAAGTCTAGTTTCTTGAATTCTTTGTATATTTTGGAGATCAGACCTTTGTCTGTTGCAGGGTTGGTGAAGATCAAGAAGTTAAACTTTCGTTATTTGCAGATGATATGATTGTGTACATAAGCGACCCAAAAACTCTACCAAAGAACTCCTACAGCTGATAAACACCTTTAGTAATGTGGCCAGATACAAGATCAACTCCAAAAAAATCAGTCGCCCTCCTATACACAAAGGATATGGAAGCAGAGAGAGAAATCAGAGAAGCATCACCTTTCACGATAGCCACAAACAGCATAAAATATCTTGGGGTAACTCTAACCAAGGAAGTGAAAGATCTATTTGACAAGAACTTTAAGGCATTGAAGAAAGAAATCGAAGAGGATACCAGAAAATGGAAGGATCTCCCTTGCTCTTGGATTGGGAGGATCAACATAGTAAAAATGGCAATCTTACCAAAAGCAATTTATAGATTCAATGCAATCCCCATCAAGGTCCCATCAAAATTCTTCACAGATCTTGAGAGGACAATAATCAACTTTATATGGAAAAACAAAAAACCCAGGATAGCCAAAACAATCTTATACAATAAAAGAACTTCTGGAGGCATTATCATCCCTGACTTCAAACTCTATTACAGAGCTACAGTAATGAAAACAGTGTGGTATTGGCATAAAAACAGAGAAGTCGACCAATGGAATCTTATAGAAGACCCGGATTTTAACCCACAAACCTATAAACACCTGATTTTTGATAAAGGAGCTAAAAGTATACAATGGAAGAAAGAAAGCCTCTTCAACAAATGGTGCTGGCACAACTGGTTGTCAACCTGTAGAAGAATGAAAATAGACCCGTATCTATCACCATGCACAAAACTCAAGTCCAAATGGATCAAAGACCTCAATATCAATCTGAACACACTGAACCTGATAGAAGAAAAAGTGGGAAGTACCCTACAACAGATGAGCACAGGCGATCGCTTCCTAGGTATAACCCCAGCAGCACAGACATGAAGGGCAACATTGAATAATTGGGACCTACTGAAGCTGAGAAGCTTCTGTAAAGCAAAGGACACTGTCACTAAGACAAAAAGGCAACCCACTGACTGGGAGAAGATAATAATTTCTTTTTAAAAGTGAAAAAACTAAACCAGTTGGGAGCATTCCTCACAGAGGAACTTAAGAGAAATAGGCGTGCCTTTGCACAGAGTCATCTGTACACTCATCCTGCTTTTTTGGGCCTCGCTTAGGGCAGAAAAGTTGAGGCATAAGAACAAAATCATGACATCAACTCATAACTTTTCCTGGAAAAAGAAACTCCTGTCCTTACCTTGGTTCTCCTTTCATTTAGTGATATCAAATGAAGAAATAACTATTGCATGGGAAAACTGGAAGGTTTGTGCAGTGGTGTAGGTATATGGGGATACCTCCTTATCTACAATTAAACCATTTCAGGACTGACTCAGTTTCAGTACTTTATACTAATTTTATGTTAAAAGAAGGAGATGGTACCTGATCTTCTCTTGAATGTTATGGCTAACCTGAAGCAGAGAAATGAGTTAATGGATGAGACTAACTCTTCTGGTGCTTGAGATGGCTCCAGTGTAAAAGAGCTTTGATTTTATTGGTCAAAATGAATAGAACCCTTTAACAAAGAAGATGGACTCGTTTGGACACAAACAATACTTATTTTTTTAATTTTCAACATTGTTCTTACAACACTCTCCTTTATGTATACCCTCTTAGTAGCCCCTCATGTCTGCCCACAACTCAGGTATTAACCAGATCAGTTAACCTGGCAGTCCTTACTTTCTCAGTTTATGGAATATTCATATGTAGTAGTGGGTTGGAGAAAAAGTCAGTCTATAGTGTTTCTCTATCAATTTGTTTAATACTTGGATTTTTTTAACACATTAACTAAACTTTTAGAATCTTGGCATTGTACTTGGTATCGTATTTCTCTCGGTGTTGCATATGGTGATATTTTAATTTAATTATTCTCTAAAGAGTTGCTTAACCATAGTCAGAAAACTTCATATATAGCCCTTAAAGGAATAATTTATAACAGCTTGACTCAATTCATAAAGGTGCATTTTATTTTAAACAGACTTCTCTGCTCTGTCCTGTTTCACAACTGAGAAAGTGGAAATTTTTGAATGGAAAAAAAAGATAAAAAATAAAATAAGAATAAATAAAAAAGAAAGAGATTGAATATGACCAATAACAATTTATAACCAATAGCTCTTAAATGAAAGCAAACACTCATAAACAATATTTTGGGAATTGGAGCATAGTTCTCTATACCACCTCCTGATAATTGGGGGTACTAGTAATCGTGTGGGTACCCTATGAATATTTAGAATTATGATCATGTCCTGACTGGAGCATTTTGTGCAGCTGGTCCATCTCTGCCAGAGGCCTTAAAACTGTTTTGGAAGTAGAACTCGAAGGAAACTGTAACAGAGGTGAATTTAAATGCTAGATCATCTGGGCCATATGTTTTTATTAGTGTCTGATCCCATTGTCCTGAAAATATATAAAAATTTAAAGGTAGCATGTGTATCTGTATTAATATAAATATAATCTGTGTGTTGTTCACAAGCTAGCCAAAAATAATTTTTTGTTTTATGTTTGAACAGGTAGAATATAGGTCACATGTCATGTCTGATAGCTACTTTAGGTTTATTTTTACATGTTTGTATTCAGGGGATCTTTCTTGATCAAACCTAACTTTTCTTAACCAAGAATGAAACCACAGCCTCCCAACTTCTGTGGAAACAAAAGCAGAACCTCCTTCCCAAAGCAACATATCCTCAGACTCAAATTTTAAAGCCAACGTTTTTATATATATATATATATATATATATATATATATATGTAGTTTTAACATAGCAGTCACAACAATCAAATGTCTTTTAGCAATTATCTCATTAATAGTCTAAAATCCAAAGAAAACCAAAATTATACATAATCCATATTCTCTGTATATGTTCTATCTTTGCATGGCTTATATTTTTATTACTCTATTTCTTTTTCAATGATTTTACTTCAATATTTTAAATTATCTTCTTAATCTATGTCAGTCTAATCCTTTTTCCTCTGTCTCTTGAGTCTATGAATATTTTTAAACTCACTATGACCCGTTTACAGACCCTTTTGTCTGAATCTGTCCTTATTGTGTATCTGAACTGTTTTTTCACCACAGGAGACAGATCTTAAAACTACTGTGCTAGCTCTCTGTGCTACTCAGTTTAGTGAATGGCACTAGTACATGGCAGTTGGCTCCTCTCCCTCGGTTCTCTGAGAGTCTAGTCTCATGGGAGAGGTACCAATGAGAGTTATGATCACTGTCCCAACTCTGGAAAGCGCAGGTCCATGCTGCCACCAAGTACCATGCAGCCTACAACCCACAAACCCCAATCAAAAAGAGTCTCCTGCTGCCAACATATACCAGGAAATTACTTTTTAAAGAAGCCATGCCTTTGTTAGACATCAACAAAAGGGGCCTACTAGAGAAAAGATTGTTACCAAGAAGCTGTGTCTGACTCTGTTTTTTAGTTTAGTGTTTTTGTGTGTGTGTGTGTGTGTGTGTGTGTGTGTGTGTGTGTGTGTTAGTATTTAGAATCCTTTTTAAGTGTTTTAGGTCTTATGTGGTTTCATGTGGGGACATTGGGTATAATTTGTAAATGGAAGTTGCTCATCCTGCCCTGTCCCACAGTCACTTATAAATAATCACTAATAGGCTTACTATTAATTAGAGAAAGTTTGGTAGGTAGTTTACGTTTATTACTAACTATCTCTGTTTAAGTTAAGCCATTTTTATTAATCTATGTATTGCCACATGGTCATGGTTTTCACTACTTTGTTGGCACCTTGTTTCTTGGGTAGCTGGCTTGGCCTTTTCTTATTCTGCTTTTCTTTCTCCCTCTATTGAGTTTGGCTTTCCTGCCTACCTATATTCTGCCTTTCTCCAAGCCAAAGCAGTTTTTATTATCAACCAATGAGAAAAGCAAATATTCACAGCATACAGAAGGGTTATTCCACAGCATTTTATCCTGATTGTTTTTTCTCTATCCTATTAACTAATCTTTTCTTCTGTCCCCTTCTTCTTCTCTACTTCCTTCCTTCCATTTTTTCTTCCTTCTTTCCATTCCTAATTATCTTTGGAAAAATATATTTTATAACTTTTGAGTTTTCATAAATAAATTATAGCATTTTATTTTTGTTTATAATTTATAAACTAGTCATACAGCTTAGAAAACAAGGTACTGTACAATTTAGTTTTAGAAAAATTCTGTCTTTGTTTTTTCTTTTCTACTCAGTCTAATTTCATAAATTTTTCATTCATAATTTTGTTTACCTACAGTTCCAAGCACCCTAAATATGTAAGTAATATAGATGAAATTAAACCAAATTTTTAAATGCATATGATGTATTTATAAATATGTAGTAAGCCAGAGGGAATCCACGAAATCATTAGAGTGATTTCAGTAATTGGTATGTACTCTTGGATGAACACTACCACTTTGTAGAAGCTGAATAATCAAACTTTATTCACATATCAACATTACAAAATATTAATTGGGTCACCAAGAACTCAGAAACATTAATAAAAGAAATCATAGATTCTATCTCTTTTTGAAGAAAGAAATTGTGTTTTGTGTATACATGTGTGTGTGTGTATGTGTGTGTGCATGTGTGATTTTAGCTCATCCAATTTTCATTGCACTTACACAACTAAACATTACTAAAAGTAAAGTGCTGTGAGAAATGTTTTTGTACACGATAAAGATTTTTTGCTCATATTGGTTTAATAAAATGCTGCTTGGCCTATGAACCAGGCAGGAAGTATAGTTGTAGTGACTGGACTAGGAGAATTCTGGAAAGAGAAAAAGCTCAGTCTGCAGTTAACAGCCAGATTCAGAGGAAGCTAGATGAGAATGCCTCACTGAGGTAAGGTTACAAGCCATGTAGCTAACATAGTAAAAAATTATAGGTGGATTTAAGTTGCAAGACTTAGTTAATAATAAGCCTCAGCTAACAGGCCAAACAGTTTATAATTGTTATAAGCCTCTGTGTGTTTCTTTGGAATGAAATGACTATGGGACTGGGCAGGACAGAACTCCATTTACAGGAAAGCAGCCAGATTTACTAACTTAATAAGGATGGCTCCATTCCAGCAATTATTTATTTATTTTGAGTTAAAGTATTCATTTCTTGTTCAAGTTGATAATAAGTCCAGTTGTCCAGCATATGCAGGTGCTAGATTTAATTTTATGCAGTGGTTTTAGGGGAGAAGATAGAAATATATAAAACAAAGCAGTAAATTTAGTCATGTTAATACTTTCTTCACAAAACAAACATTTCAAATTTGGATCAAATAAGTGATTTTGATATACCTTGCCTTATAACATAAAAGTTAAACTTTCCTTCTGCTTGATATGAAAAGAGCTACATGTTTCACAGAGTGTACTGAGGTTCATGGTGGGCATTCTAACCAATATGTACCAAATGGAAGAAGGTGAGATGAGTAGTTATCTCACATGTAGTCCAGGATGGGCCTTCTTTATTTTCATTCTAAAACACATAATATGTAAGTGAACTATCTCTTAATGTTCCAGAATAGAGTGCCTTTTTTTTTCACAAGTAAAGTTAAACATGTAAAGGCATATTATATGTTATATACAAGTGGCATGAGGACATAAATGTTTTTACTAGCATTATATTAATTTTGAATAGTAGGCTACATCATAACTTTGAACATACATATAGAGTGCATTTGGTTCACATTCATTCCTATTTTGTTCCTCTTTCCAGTGCTTTTAGTACCCTACATAAATACTCCGAATATCTTATTGAAGATGCAAGGTGCAGAATGTAGAGACATTAAGTTTGAAGTGAGCTGGAAGCTTCCTCCCTGCTGGATTGCTTTCCTTGTGCAGGATGATGCCATGTAAACTGATGGGAATGTCATCAAGGTGTTTACCTATCTAAAGACTGCATGCTCTCCCAAAGGCTACCAGATGAGACATGCACTAATGGCATGACTATTACTGGGGTAACCAACTGCTTGCTGATTTGAGGCCCTTTTCACTGGAGGAAATTCATACCTGAAGCTGCTCGCTGTTTCCAAAGTCCATGGTTGCAGGTCAGAATCCCTAATTAGGGAATTCAATACTGTTTTGTTGAATTTGAATTCTGTGCCTATCAAACTGCCTTGTAAGTATGCTAGTTTCTGGCCAAAGCTTAGGTATAATTTAGCATATTGCCTGCTGACACTGTTTATAGAGAATCAAATCTCATAATTTTTAACAAAAGACTTATTTGTTTTTTCCAAAGTGCATAGAGATATTACATTTTATTTCATACAAAAGAGCTAGCAAAAAATCTTATTTACAGAAATCACCACTTTCTTTCCAGTTGCTAAGAGTCCTGTTCCACTTCTTTTGTATGACACTTGTTAAGAATTGTATGGGATAAGATCCAGTTATTGTAAATAAATAACAATGACAATAATGGAGCTGTTTTGTTGTATGACGATAGGAAATTAACAACATATTTTCCCCTTAAACTGACCCTAGTAACTAGATCTAAAACTTTGAACTAGGTGAATTGTAAAGTGACAGAATAAATTTTGTGATCCCATAAACACTTCTATAGATCAAGTTTTCCTATATATGTGACTAAAGGAAAAGAGGAAAAAAGATAAGAAATGATCTTACTGAATATGAGACACCTGAGCTCCATAGTGAGAAGCAGTTGTTTCAGAGCAAGATGAATATAGATCCCAATTGCAAGACGGCTGTGGACGTTCTGTGTTATAGGTTGTGTCAAAGCCAATCTACAGGAAAGGCTGTCTACCTGCAGAAGGTCATGGAGTCAAACTGCCCACCATGCTGACTCGGCACAGTGGCATTTATCACGGAATACAGGTTTCATCTGCAGCACAGAGAAGCTCCTCAGGCGTGAGGAGAAACCTGGCATTTTCTGCTACCTGCAGGCTTCTGCTTTGTGAAGCCAGGAAGGACATCTGTAAAAGTTGGCTGCCTGCATGGCAGACCATGCAAAATGCCAAGGAGAGTGATTTATGTCCCATTCTCTGAGACTAAAGAGGAAATACACTGAGAGTTTAGTAATGAAAGGTCAGGACAGCGAAACATTTTCATTACAGTCTTTTCAAAAACTTAGGACAAAGGACAGATCATTATTTCGAGGATTGACAAGCTTCTATTCTGAGTATCTCTGTAACTCAAGGTCCTAAATTGTGATGTTATTTAAATGTGATTTTCCTATTCATCTTTCAAATATGAACCTTGACGTTTCAATATATTTTAAAGGGGGAAACAGGTAAAATGCGTGTCTTTAACTTGTTAAATTGAACTGTTTTAATTGGACTGCTAATTGTGGAGAGGGTTTTTCAATCGGTTGATAAGAATGTAGTTAGAACACAGCTCAGTTAACACCTGGATGGAGAATCAAAAAGTTGGAAAGTTTGGAAAAGACCCAAGATTTACGAATTAATTTGTTTTGGACTTTATTTATTTTTATAAAATGTGAGTGTTTGTCAGGATGAAAGCAGAGTAATTGCTACAGTTTTCTATAGAGGAGAGCAATAGCAGAAACATCAACATTTATCCTAGTATATATGATATTCACAGTTCATTCTAACATAGACGATGGAAAGGTGAAGTCCATTTATTTTCTGTTCTGAAATGGAAAGACAGAGTGGTTCCTTCTTTTCTTCCTGTACTCAGGATTCATTTTGGCATCTGCCTTCCATATCACTGTGGAGATGAAGATTAAACAAGTCATAGATCCTGTCCTCGTCTCCTCAAAACAAGAATGTCCAGAGCCTTAGTACTTTTTATAGTAGTAGTCTTTTGTTAAATTTAGTCATTTAAATTACTTACAAACTTATTTTTATTCTATATCTTTTACATTTTCGACATGTTAGTAAGGACACAGAGAGGCTCTACACTGAAAAAATAAAGTAAACCATACAAGAGAACACAAGCATAGCCACAAACATGGGCACACTTTAATTCTTAAGTAAATGACCTTTTACAGTTGCTGTAAAATCAAAGGAAAATATTTTTAAAATGTTGACAGGTGTCTATAAATGCAAGTACACATACATCTTTTTTTTTTAAATTTTGACCAGAATCAGTAGAAATGGAAAAACATGCATGCACACACACAGACAAAAAAAAAAAAAATTCGGATACACACACACACTCACACACACATACTCGGATACACACATTATTATTATTTGGTTAGATAAAAATGCAGTTATAATGAAATTTAACTATTCTAGTACCTGTAGCATACTCTTAATTTTTAAATAAGTAATTTGACATCAGTTGTTATTAACTATTAAGTTTCTTGTACATTCTATAAAAGCATGTGTATTCTTTTAAAAAATAAAATTCCAAAATGCCTCTTATGTATTTCATAATTGCAAGCTTGTTAATATAATTCAGAAATGATTTTATTTTTAAATTTCAGCTAGCAGATTGCAAAATGAACAAATGAATATCCCGGATTCTTTCAAACTATCCTGTGAGTAAAGCAATTTTAAAAGCGTTAGGATATGCTTCTTATTGTGAATGCAAACAACCTAGTGTTTTTAACTATAAGACTATACCATATTCTATGGAAACAGATGTGAATTCACATGAAAATAGTGAATATTAAGTTACAAAGCAAGAGCATATTTTTGTTATAAAGCTTGGAACAGCAAGTAATTTATTCATTCTGGGCTCCAGTTTTCTTGTAATTAAACTTGGAAGATTGCACTATTACAACCCGTATCCGATTCTAACATGCATTTTAAAAATTACTACACCAATTTCTCTTGTTAGTGCTATCATATTTAATGCTTTCTTGTGGTTCTTCCAATCACAAGAAATTGAAATATAGTTTTGAACTATTTCATTGTCAATGACATAATGAGTCTAGGGATAACAATAGATGTCTTATAGAACTCCAGGATTAAAAATTAGAATGCAACAATTACAAAGCATAAAAAATTAAAGAAAGGAAAAGCAGACAAAAAGAGAATGATGAGTAAGAGTAACACTGAATTATTTTATGAACTTCAAGTGACATCAGATAATGTTAAGATAAAATGAGTGTTCTATATATCAGTGCCTGAAGCCTTGTTAAGGTTTCTCTTTAAAAATGTATACACGGAAACATTTCTAAACCAGAATTATCATACAAATAATTAAAAGCTCTTTGATAAATACATGAAGGTCATGCAGGAGAGGAAGAAGCAGGCATTCCAGTTAATATTCCCAACTCTGATGTCTTTCATATATATCCAACAGCAACTTGACAAATAAGGCAAGGTGATTTTTTTGGATCACTAGGAGTGTGTCATTGTCCAGGAAGTACCACAAAGTGACCTCTGTGAAGGCTGGTGCAACAAATCAATCACGCAGACATAGATATAATGCTGCACGTGCCACATGGAAGAATCAGAGTTTTGAGTAACACATATTGCAAGAAGGGATGAACGTAGGAGTGGGATTCTTGAGAAAAAGAATGTCAGTAGGGACAGAGGGT
Source organism: Neodon shergylaensis (assembly GCA_025134845.1). Taxonomy (NCBI): domain Eukaryota; kingdom Metazoa; phylum Chordata; class Mammalia; order Rodentia; family Cricetidae; genus Neodon; species Neodon shergylaensis. Next base: position 3,736,328 of record JABTXL010001118.1, read on the forward strand.
TATGAGAGGAGATAGGAGTGAAATATGACTGAAATTCATGATATAAATGCACAGAACCACCAAACACTCAAAAGGTTAAAAAAATACCTGATACAGATGCAGGGAATGTCATAACAAAAGACATTCCTATGGATAATTAATGCATCCTAAAACATCAACAATTTAAAATTCAAATGTGAGAGAATAAAATTATTTTAAGATACCAATCAGAAAGTAAACAGTAAGTTTATCTTGTTATTAAATGCTGACATCCCATTGTTTCTGGTCCTGTAACTTTTAACTATCATGGTCTATAATGCTCCATTTATTTTGCCCTTAATACTTTTTTTTGACATTCTTAATTATAAGATGGTTGCAAAACTGCTAGTTTGAAAACCAAATTCTATATGCACACAAACTTCTCAAGTCTTATCTTGTATTAAATCTGATAGGGGACATGCTTCTGGGTAGTTCTTCATCCCTGAAACCTATCTTCAAATGCTGTTTTACTTTGTTGGGTTTACGATCAGCTGCTACACTGATTTTGGTGTCTTTATACCTGAACAACTTTATGACCATGGTGACAGTCATCAAAAAACAACTACAGTGGTTTCTAGACTACAGTGCTCTATGTTGTAGGCATATCGTTTAACAAATATGCAGTATACATTGATGACTAAGTTGAAATTAAAAATGTTTCTGACTTTCAAAATACACTAAATTACAAAGTGTGTATTCCAAAGTTTAAGTGGCTTGTAAAATATCAGAACATCATTTTGAAAAGCAAAAACACACAGGGAGGGAAATATAAGCTATAAAATTCATAATTTGCAATCTTCCTTGAGAAAACTATTCTCATCTGTAAGCATTAGCCTGTGTGTTGTCACTGATAAGTGTAATATCAATTTGAATATTCTGTTTCAAAATCCTCTCACTACAGACCTTCAAAAACTTAATTCTGGGCATTGGGGGGATGACTCAGCAGTAATGAGGCCTGGCTGCTGTAGGAGATGATGACTTTGGTACTGACCACCTTCATGGAGTCTCAGAACTAGGAGCATAAATTAGTATTTTTTTAAGTCTAAAAAACAAATCAAGATAAAAAACTTATTGCCTAGCCAGAAGTAAAGTTTTGAAAGCATATCTCATGAAAAATGTTGAGCAACAGTTTTCTTGATTTGTAGCAATTAAAATCAAAATATCATGAGATAAATTGATACATATTATTCGCAAGTAAAGAACTTATTCATACAAGTAGCATAGCTTTGTAATTATTCAAAAAAGTAAAACATGCATTTAATACATATTTTTCTTATAATTTAACTCTGCATATGCGAGTTCCTTAATTTTCCACATGAAAACTTAATTGTCATGCTTAAGAAACTATTTCTATTTCAGTAGAAATCTTCTTTAATGTATTTTATTTCTTAAGCAAAGATTTGGTTTGTTTCTTAACACAAATCTAATATTAATATAGTGAGAATTGTGTTATGTTTTTTCAATGATACAGCTAATAGGTACAAGATATATATTACATGAATATCTTATATCATTTGTGTGTAAATGAAAATATTACATTGGCTTTTTTCTGTTGCTGCTTTCAGGATCCATTTAGTCTGGAGTATGTAGACCACTCAAAAAGTGAATTTTCATGTTTTCAATTATTATTTTATCTTAATGAAAGCAGGATCACTTTTGTCCTACTGAATGTGCTTCACAGTTCTTATCAATATATATGTCACTGCAAATTATTTGTGGTATAACTTAAGTATTTGATACTATTTATAATAAAATAGAATATCATGATAATTTTGCTGATATTATAGGTGTAGGTTCTTTAAAAAAGCCATTATTGTTGTCCTTTTCTTTTACCTTTGTCTCTACTAAACTGTCATCATATTGTCATTTTCTATTTTATAGAAGAAGAAGAATCCTTATATTCAGCATCCTAATTAGTTTTTTCTGATTGTTAATTCTAGGATACCAGATTACTTATTTGTAATCTATATATATTTCTGGACTTTTATGTTTTCCACTTCAAATGAAGAGAAATTACTATATACTCAACCTTTGCTGTGCACCTAGGGACTTTGCTCTTGACTTTCCTGTGTATCTTGTTTCTTCTCGATTTGTCTGAAACTGAGGCTGAAACATCAACAGAGACAAACAGAACACTTGTGAATTGACAAAGACATATGACTTGCTATATGTACTCTCAAAGTATCTAGTTCTTCATACCTTGGCATATCAAGAACAGTAATATTTCTTGCATGGAATCAGATGTCCAGAGAGAACATGGCAGAAACAGCATGTCTTCTTATGACTTAGTATCAGAAGGTGTTCTATTTCATTTCCTCTATATTTTGCTGGGCTCAAAGACTAAACAATACTTAATGAGGAAATGGGTTTAATGATAATCAGTAGAAGTGTTAATTGGGGATCAAGGCAAATTAGGTATATTGCTGATGTAACCTCACTTGTCCTTTCTCTTCCATAGTTTGTGGTTAAGTATTGGTATTGGACTGAATCTTTGTAACTCTCTACCATAGAATTTGTATGTTTAGCAGGTCTGGTTTTCTTAAATTAATTTCTTCCATGATCAAATGTCTTTTTCCACCAGTTAACCACATTTTCGTATCTTTATACATTTTCATACAGCTTCATAATATAGGAAAATAACCTGTTTGTTAAGATGTCCCTAGTAGTCTTATAAGTAAATCTTTTCATCAAAAATAAAACATTACTTCAATGTGAATGTTGCACTAACTCTCTGACTTTGTCTCTCATTTTCTCATGATTTTATTTTCCTTAATAATACTAACTTTAGCTAAATACAAAAGATGAATATTCATTGTTTCCAAATAACAGATTTATTTTACTATTTATTTATATGCTTGTCTATATGTGTGCTTTCAATTTGAGTGCCCAGGAACTAGAAGACAACATTGGATCCCATGGAACCAGAGTGACATGCGATTGTCAGGTGCCAATGAACTTGACTCTTGTCCTCTATTGAACACTCTTAACAACTGAGCCTCTCTCTATTCCTCAAATATTCTTCTTAATTTAAATATAATCTCTGAGATATCAGGCCTTCATCAATTTTCCATCAATCACATTTTGTATCCTTCTACTTTTCTTTCTTTTACATAAGACATTTTTTATCATAGAGAACATTAACTTGATAAGCAGGCCGGCAAGAGTGTTTTCTCCTAATTCTATTTCATTTCCCCCTTCACTGTTTCATTTTGTTTCACTATTTTGATCAAGAGCTGAATATAGAAGATTGACAATTTTTACTTGATTGTGGCATAGAAATAATTCTGGTCTTTACTTAAAGCTGGAAAGAGAAAATGAAGTGACTTTCTTTAGAATACTGATTCACATGTGTGTTCGAAGGCAACGCTAGCATTTCTAAAGAAAGAAAGAAACAACCAGCCCACTGAGTAGTATTCTAGATAGACATTACAGCCTTTTGTCTAAAGGTTCTTGATTCATGAAGATGTCCTGATTGACTAGATAAATTCTTGGACAGTTTAAAAAATTTCTTCAAACCATAATATTACATAGACAGGATGGATGGCACAAGCTGATTTCCAAATAATAAACACCAATCTACATGACATATAATTATATGCAATGGCATGCTGCAAGCTAACTGCCGGGTGTTGGAACTTAGTTTAGTGACCTCCAATCAATATTTTCTTCCTAAAGGAAGTGTTTTAAGTAATTTTTAAAGTAAAATATAAAAACACTGCATAAGACAAAGAAACTAAAACACTGCTTCCATTTGAACTCCTTTAGACAGACAGAAAATCTTCTGGATCTTATTTTAATTTACCATTTGGTTTAACATCCAAACCTTTAGTTAACACACAGTTATTCACAGAAAATAAAATAGATTTTCAAGGCTCATGTTTCATATTCTGCACAGGATGCTTTGGTATAGACATGGGAAACTGCAGCCGGATCTATGAGAATAACAGTAAAGAGGCTGTATGCCACACAGATTGTGTCTAGTTCACTTTATTGAAACAGCACAAATGCAACACTACTTGTCAGAAACCATCAGTTTGGAGTGGGTAATTTGTAATGATAAAATGAACTTCAGCTTCAGAAAAAACATCAAGTAGTAACTTACAGATAGCCAAAATAACCAGTATTTCTTTACTGCCCATTTTTATGATGGTTAGAACCAGAATATGTGAAGACAATAAATAATAAACTGTATTAATTAATATCCTCTTTTTTTGGAACTGAAAAGAATCCAAGGCATTATTGAGTGAGTTAAGCATTCCAGTGTTATGAGGGACAAATACAATAATACATGTCTAGTAAGACGAAACCACTTTGTAATATGGTGTAAAAAAATAAGCAACCTGGAAATGTAAAAGTGGTTCCATGGTTATCAGAGATCCTGACTCCTTCTTGCCCTTTACCTCACAGGTTCAACACTGATTTCACTGCCTTTTCCTAAAAGACTGCTTGATGGCTCACCTACTGGTGCTTTTTGAGCTAGTGATATCATACCTATCCTACTATAAATAACAGCGAAATGTGCAATAGCAGAAAATGGTTGATAATGGAATATAGTTGGGCCTTACCTTATAAACAACTGAGTTGTAAAAAACAGATTCACAAACATACAGTATCTCTAACACCTGGCTCTCTCTCTCTCTCTCTCTCTCTCTATATATATATATATATA
>JABTXL010001118.1:3746455-3788768 GCA_025134845.1 Neodon shergylaensis
AAGAAAGAAAGAAAGAAAGAAAGAAAGAAAGAAAGAAAGAAAGAAAGAAAGAAAAAAGAACTTTCTGGTGTGTTCCTTGGCAGTCCTCACAGAAGTAAACAATTTAACAGAAGCTAATGTAAGTGTTTAGATGGAGAGATTCAGCACAAGAAAGTAGCTTAACAGATACTAAGAAAGGTTAGCTAGGGCATCTACAGCTCAGATTCCTAGAAGAGAGTTGTGTAATTTTCTGTGGGATTCTTCATTCCCATTTTCAAATTCCAGTTAAACCTTTAATGGCCTAAGCTAGAATACAAGATGGAGGAACCTCTGAGCTGTTGAATCCTATCACAATTGTAGGATGGAAAGTGAAATAACAAAACTTTACTCAGAGTGTGGTGAACAAGGAGGAGATTTGAAAAAGAAAGTATAATAGAAACAAGCAGAAAATAATTATATTAATTGCAAATGTGTGAGTTTGGTTAACAGTTTGAGAGAAACAGGGGATTATTGGAAGGTTATGAATAAGAACAAATCACAATATCATTTTAGTCCCATAAATTTGGTGGGGATCAACTAACTGAATGTACTTTAGGGACAAAAATGACAGGTCAGATGAACTGATACTGGTTTTTACAATGTTTAGAAATATGTGGCTATACAGACATCAAAAAAGATTTCATGGATGCAAGCTAATTGACTCTAAATGTTATTATTTAAAATCCTCAAATTATAAAAATAGAATTTAATATTAGAGTTGTATATTTTGTTTATTCTTTGATGCCAAGATTGGAGAATAATATTAGCTTTCTCTTGGGGATAGATGGATGAAAATGGGATGAAATGAGAGGACAGTTTGAGATGATTTTACGAAACTAAATATGCATATGTTTTGATACTTTATAGATTAAAGGTGGATGCAAAACTTTCTGTATACCTCAAATAGCCTTGAATATCTCATTTTTCTACCTTCACTTCCTGAATGCTGGAATTTCAGGCATTAACCATTACAGTCAACATTATATAGTGCTGTGTATTAGACTCTGGGAATGTTAAGCAAACACTAAACCAGTTCAATTATGTCTTTAGTCCCAAGCTCAGTGTATTCTCACCACAAGATCCGGTATAATACCTTTTGTTATCTTCCCAAAGAAAATTCAAAATTATGTGAGCTTAAAAGCTGATCCAAGAATGTTTCACACAATTTTATTAGCATTTGGGTAAAAATAAATAAACCATATGGTCATAAAAATACAACAAAAGAAGTAAATACGTATTGATAAGCAGAAGAATCTAATGTAAAGAATGTAATCCTTTATGTTTTTGTCAATATGATATGACAAAACATAAGCCAGAGATACTTGAAAATGATTGGTGTTTGGTGACTAACAGAATCCACTTATTATAATCCAGAGGGTTTCTAGGACAAATAAGCATCTCTGAATGACTATTTTATCATGGATGATCATTTGCCTGAACAGACTTTAAACCGCATGCATGAGTACTAGTGTAAGACACAGAGTGTCTGTGGTGTTTACTGCAGGTTCACCAATTGCAGCACATTTGCTACTTGCTAGTGAATGTGGCTCATGTGTGTGAGGTCGCTGTTGACAATAGACGAGGTCATGCATTTATGGAGATGAGAAACTTACAAGAAAATTTTGTACCTTCCTCTAAAATTGTTATATGACTAATATCATCTAAAAGTTTGCCATAAACAAAGAAATGGTAAAATATAAAGATCCATACATTTGACTACAATATGTAGACTTGTTTCCTGTCTTATTTGCCCATTTGCTGTTTTTGGTCCTGCTTTCTTGATTATTTATACTTCTACTTTCTTCTTCCTTTGTTGCTTTCATCTTTATTCGTTCCAGTACAGGTGTCAGGAACACTTTCAACTTCTATAGATCTCAGGTTCATTTAATACAATTCACCAGTGATGCAGTTCTTTTAAAATGTAAAGCAGGCAGGCTGTGTAATCAACTTCAGACAATCAAGTATAATCAATCATTTATTTAGCTGTGAGAAACAACCAGTGAAATATTAATCTTTGAGGTAATAGTCATTTTGTTAATAAAATGATAAGCCACTAATATAATAACTTTCTTCAAAGGTAATGCATACGAGATATAATAAAAGGAACATCTTTGTTTTGCCTTTTATTGAATCTTTGCAAGAAATACATAAAATATATCTCCTGATACACAGGATCTCAAACCCTTCATTTTGTATGCATCCAACTATTTCATCCCAAAGGTTAAGTACTCAGCATTAAGAACAAAAATGAGTATGCATTGGTACAGAGCAATTCCTTCTCTGAAAGATCACTCTTGTGAAACTGATTTCCTCAATAGCGGGTCAGGTGGAGAGATGGAGATCACCTCTTTGTGGCAGCATGCTCCTCCCAGATCAATAGGAAACCAGCAATATTGTCTTCTGTAGTGACCAGATGGGCCAAGTCCTGCAGGATAGCCCACAGCCATTATTCTGTGCATCAGGCTGTGCAATTGATTTCAAGATAACAGAAAAGAGGGAAAGGACTGTCAGGCTTGACTGCCTCCTGTCAATGCAGGGGCCCTGGGATGGCATAATTCAGATTTATTTTTTGTCAATTTGCCTGATGCAGGATGGCATCCTGACAGAGGATGCATGACTTGTCATGCAGTTTGCAGGTGCAGTGGGGATCCTGCTCTTTGGTACTTTGGTTGTAACTTCCCTGACAAGGCCAGGGCATCATGAAACATGGCTCAGTTCCAGGAGCAACTCCTGCAGATGACTTTTATTTTGAGCAGAAATGAATAGTATAAAAGTAGAATCCAGAAGTGGAGTTTATTTGCTACAGACCATCCTTGATACTTCATTTTTTTTTCTTACAATCTCTGCCCTGCTTTTACAAGTGAAACTGCTCACCTGCCAGTTTCTAAATTTCAATTATCTGCAGTGTACAAAATTCCCTCTTGGCTGGTAATCAAGTTATTAATGGGGGAAATGGAGAAACTAATGTCTCAGGAACAAGAAAACATATTCTGTAAACATCACCACATTTATATTTTGACTTGGATTGGGTAAATCAGGTTACAATAATTGTGTCATGTACAGATGGATTTACAGTCGCACATCAGGCTGTGCTAAATCATGTGAAAAGTGTTTGAATGAAAACATTAATTACATCTCATAGGTAAACATCAAAGAGACTAGACAAGTCATGATTTTGTTTAATGCTGAAAATGTCAAAGCTCCTTGACTGCAGATTCCCGAGGGCCCTCTGTTTTGTCATATTTCATCGGCTGTACTACTTCACAAATATTTACATTCCTGCTTATAGTTTAGAAATGATGATGATGTCAAAATGCATGATCTTGCTATAAGTTTAAACTAAGAATAAGGATCACTTGGAATGAAAAGTAAAATGTCCACCATGGACTGGGAAGGGTCAGAAGTTTGTGCAATCAATGGAAAACCAAAGAATGAAAGATATGTTAGTCATGATATGTAAGAAAACACAAGTGAAATTTCGGCAATCGACTCAACCTTCTACTTGGAATTTTAAAAAGAAAATGATGGTCACATTGAACCAAAGAGATTTAAAAACAGATTAAACAAAGTATGAGTTTTTGTGGTTTTAGATTAAGGGGTAGTTCTAGGGTAGACAAATAAGGTATTGTTTCATGTGTTAAAGAGGATTGACAAGGATATAATCACATTCTGCAAGGTGTTTATTCCAAGTAAAAGTGTTCATTTTACAGCTATTTTGAGTTCCTAGTTGAGAGAGATTGGATTGTCCTATTCTATTATAGTAGATCCTATATGTTACTTTGAACCTGAGATATTAATAGTTTGTATCTGTGATACTTGATTATAAATCATATGAGGGCTTAAGATCATTTAATTCTTACACATAAGACAACAATTTGTGTTGTTTCATTATTTACCATTGTTTTCCATAAAATATACTTGTAAAATATGAGTGACGTATGATGTTAGTGTAAAATATGAGTGACGTATGATTTTAGTGTATCAAAAATCAGAATGGTACAGCTTCTAGCTTATATTAAGTAATATAGTTAGACCAAAACAAAATGGTTTGAATTTCATTAAAAATAATGTGAAAAATCTAATTTTTAAAAATACAATAAAAATAGATTTGTGAAAATCATTTTAATTAATTTCAGGTAGACAAATTAGATCAGACTACATTTTTTGCATGTGTATAAAATATGATGTTAACCACAATAAGTTCATTTTATTCAAATGTTTCTTTTGCCTTTGCTAAAATAATGTCACAATACATTCAGGCAATAGTTTAATATATGTTACTTATTAAACGTGTTAGTATTTTGTTGTGGATATTTAAATCTGTGGCAAACAAAACTGTAGACTAGGAGCTAATTTTCTTTTTATTCACAAAATCAGGTTTTCAGATACACTAAATCTGATGGAAAAGAAAGTGGGGTATAGCCTTGAATTTATTGACACAGGAAAAACTCTGAAGAGAACACTGGTAGAACAGACAGTAAGAACAACAGTAAAAAAAATTGATACCTCAAGCAACTGAAAAATTTCTGTATGACAAAAGATATTTTAATTTAACAAAATGGCAGACTACTAATTGGGGAAAGAATTTTACCAACTACATATGCAATAGAGGGTTAATATGCCAAATATAATAAGTTCTCAAAAAACTGGAGATAAAAAAAACAAATAACCTAATAAAATAGGGATCTAAACAGGTAATGTTCAAAAAAGGGAAACACAAATAGGTGGGAGTTTTCAGAACTTATAACAGTCAAAACAGCCAATATCACTTACACAAAAGACAGCTCATGCTGGTGAGGATATGGAGTAAGAAGAACAAACTTTCATCCATTGCTCGTCATAGAATAAACTTTTACAGCCACTCTAGAAATCCATATGGTGATTCATCAGGAAGATGGGAGTCAATCTATCTCGAGATCCAGTTGCACCATTCTAGAAATATACCCAAAGAACACTTCATCTTACCACAGAGGTACTTGCTGTGATATGTGCATCACTGTTCTAATCACAATAGCTAGAAACTGGAAACAACCTTGATATCCATAAACAGATGAAGGGATGGATAAGAATTGTGTTATATTTAAACATGGAAGATTACTCAACTGTTATGAAAATGAAATTATGAAATTCAGAGGCAAATTGATGAAACTAAGAAAAGAATCATTCTGAGTGAGGTAACCAATGCCCGACAATATAAACATTGTATATATGTGCTTATATGTGTATTTTGGCTGCTAAGTCTTTAATGAGCATGGTGCCATCCAATCTGTATAACCACATATGTTCGGTATTGAGAAGGGAAGAGGGGGGAAAGATGTGTCTCTCCAGGAAGGGGAAACAGAATAGCTATGGGGATGAGAGGTGGGAATAGGAGCATGGAATGGAGAGGAAAGGAAAAGATGTACAAGGGAGTGAATACAGGGTGGGACAGGTGAAACTCAGGGTCATTTGAAGTATAATATTGGATACTAATATGGTAGAAGTTTCCTAAAATACAAACATGTATGAAGGCTATCTAAATGAAATTGCTAGATGATGGGAAAGACAGATCCCCACTGGATAGCTCTCATTATCAAATGAAGCTTCCAGTGTCAAGAGTGGATTACATTAAACAAGATGTTGGCCAAAGGGCCTCATGGGGGAAACACAAACCACTCAGACTATTGCCAAAGCTATTAGTTCCTCTCCACAAACTGATGATAAGGCCTTATTGTAGAAGACAATGCCTATACAAGTCACTGACCATGGAAAAGTCAAGCTGATGCCTACATAGAATCCTTGGCTCTACTGGCCAGTGTTCATGATACTTGAAGGTACCATACTACAAAAGGAGAAAAGGAAACACTGACCAACCTACAAAATCTTTGATCTAAAAGGATTGCTTCTCTGCAAGATTTACTACTACAGTAGTCTCACAATGCTTATGGGAGTAACCAACTGATATTTGCGTGTATTTAATACACACTCCCTGAGATGGAACCCATCCCTGACACTGCTTGGGTCATCAAGAATGCAAAAGAATAATTAGACCTTTAGAGATTCTTGATGACCCAAGCAGAAGAGTCAATGAATATATCTTTGACTTCTGGAGCTGATATTATTCTATTTACAGCTGAACTCAATCTTTGCAAAAAATCACTGAAGCCTTCTTTTTGCCCTTGTATAATTCTATTAATTGACTCACACATCTTTCCTGATTCTTCAAATATGTTCCAGGAACATAAAGTTGCTAAATGCTTAGCATCAAGGTGCGATCATCAAATCATTGGTGCCTTTGCTAATCAGCATATTGGACTTCACCAAAACCTGAGTTTGGAAATATAAAAACCACTGATCCTATTTTGTTTTGCCATGGCCCTAGCTTACTCCTTCTACCATGTTTCCGTTGTAACTGAGGATCAGCTTTCAATATTGCTGTTGCCAAATTTTTCCAGTCACGGAATAATTCTGTTGCAAATTGCCCATTAATTTAACAAATGTTTCACATAGGGTGAATGCATACAGTATGAAATTTCCTTAAATCTCCTCAAATCTAATGTTTCTACAGGATTCATTTCTTGATAACCTTGAGAATGCCACATATCTTCTAGTAGTTCTTATATAGGCACTGGGTAAACTCGGGTTGGTTTCCTAACAACCTTGGGCCATTCCTCTTCAGTTTCACCGTGTGGTAGTGTGGTATGTTCTTATTTAAATTCCTCTGTTTATGTCTGAGTATTTTTGTTATATCATTTATAAGCCTTACTAAAGCACCATAGCTCTAGGACACCACAATGGTCACAGATCTTGGCATCTGTGTGGTCTTTTGTGGCAATATCGGCCATGGACATCAACACAGAGTCTGACTATAGTAGACCCATGGACCCAAACATGATCCCTGACAGCTGCCTTTTCAAGAATGTCACTATGACCCCAGATGTCAGCACAGGACATTCATAGCTGCATTTCACCGACAGCAATGTGGCCCTTGAATAGCAACGGATCCCCAGGTGGCAGCCAAGACTACAGGGCTCTGTAGAACCGTCAGTGGCAACAGGAACCACAGACATCAACATTGGTCTCCTTGGCTGCTCCAAAGCCACGGATGTGGCCATTAGCAATAGCCTAGGCCTGGATATCACCTTGGACTCCGGTAGCTAACAGGCTATTCAGATCAACCTGTTCCTCACCACGCTTACCTCTTTAGATCTGCCTCTCTCACCAGTCCATATCTTTCTCTCCTCCATTTCCCTGCCCTGTATTGGCTTGCCATAATGGCCCCCTGGCATCACGTTGACTCCTGGCTGATTCACTGGTGGTGCTTGGTTGAGTTCTACCTTCCCCAGCCTCAAGGCATGCTACAGAGCTGTTGCTTTTTTTCTCTCACATACCCAGGCCTAGAAATCAAGAATGGCCCTTGGTATGATGGTGACTGACCCTGGTTAATATCCCTCCAGCCCCACTCCTCCCTACCACTGGGCAGGGAGCATAAGGTGCGGCAAAATAGCAATCTCTGTTCTCTGCTGGCTGAGGCCTGGAAACTGCATAGTGGCTGTGGTTGGTTGTACCTCCCCAACACCAGGAAAAAAAAAAGACATAACAAATTTTGTGTCCTTAAAAATATTTATAATATGTTATCTGCCACGATCGAATACAGAGTATGTTGCTAAGTTTTTCAAATGTACGTGAATATGTTGTGAAATTGTAGACGGTGAACCCCTACAAACATCAGGCAGATCAAACAGGTGTTATGTCTTCTGTTTACTACTAAATATTCGCTCACTTTTTTCTAGTAAAAGGGGATTTTTAATTGAGCAAATACTTTTAATTGAGAAAGTACTTTTGACAGATATCTAACAACATCAAACATTTCAGTACTTCTTAATATTTTAAGCAACAACTGCTTTGTGTCTTGTCATTATCATGCCTACCTATAAATTTTAAAGTACATGGCTGTTGTGTTTATAAATTAAGCTGGAAAATATTTTGTTTACACAGCCCATAGTTACAATCATTTACCCCAATTAACCTTTGTTTTGGCATTTCTATTGTTTTGAGGTATTTTTGTACTTTAGATGGGGAAAGACTTTGCGGTAAAAATACAATTAACATGAATAATGGGTAAAAACATGGAACATTCTGTAACTGTTTTTTGGTTGAAAGTTTATTCGTGCTAACATTTTAATCGCTACTATCATAAAGTCAAATAATCAAGGCTGCAGATGTGCAGAGATGGCCGTCTGTCTTCTATTTTAGTATTCAGTACAACTCCATCCTAAGGACCTGCTTTGTATCCTATAACTTCACACACCAAGGGTGAAAGCAAAGGCTGCTGGCAAATGGTTTGCAAATTTAAGTACATTGAAAGCTTCCCTTTGTTGATTGAGGATTTTTCTGTTTACTAAGAAAAGAAATGCTTCCAGTACTCTCAATGTGATCACATTGTTTAGAGACGGATCCCCAGTGTCCCCACTCACTGATATGTATCTTAGATGTCAATGGAGACTGTGTTAATCCTTCTATTTCAGAAGAACATGCCCTTGGCACTTCTATTCAGGACTCTGTGATGCCGTTTAATTGACAGTCTAAATTTGCGACAGGCAAAGCCTGTATTCTTAATCCCCAAACCATATTTATGTCTCTTGCAAGTCATCAGCAGGCCAAGGACATTCAAGTCATAAAGGTTTCAATAGGCAGTGGGATCTGGAATGTATATGACCTGGTACATGTGACCTGCTGAGAAATAGCAGTGGTGCATGAAAATATGGTATTATTTCTTGATCAGTAGAGGTGAAATCGCTTTCTTCCTTTTCTTTCATTGTGTATCTCTAGCCTATGCTGTGAAACCCAATGACAGCAAGTCCCTGGAAACCTGAATTTGAGAGAAAAGAATTTGTTTGCTTGTAGGGAAATTGCAATTATCTCTCACAGCTTTTGGGAAACAATTTGCCAACCACTTGTATTGAGTGTAATTTTTAATAAGGGTCATTTTTTGTTATTATTTGCTTATGATAAGAGTTTAAAATTTTCTCTGAATAATCAAGGGAGGAAGAAATTTTACAGAAACAGGCCCTCTTATGTTAGCAAATAATAAAATCATGAAATGACGCCAGTTTAATATCCTACATTCTAAGATCTAGAAGGATAATATAAGAAATAGTTAATAAGCCGGGCGGTGGTGGCGCATGCCTTTAATCCCAGCACTTGGGAGGCAGAGGCAGGCGGATCTCTGTGAGTTCGAGACCAGCCTGGTCTACAGAGCTAGTTCCAGGACAGGCTCCAAAGCCACAGAGAAACCCTGTCTCGAAAAACCAAAAAAAAAAAAAAAAAGAAATAATTAATAGAAATAATGAAACAATAATTTACTGGAGAAAAAAGCAACCACAGTCATACTTTGAAATCCAATACATAATACGGAATATAAGAAAGCTTCATGATTTTACATTTATTTGTGTTGCATGGATATTAATATTTATTTCTATGTTTGTGATGTGTGAAAGGAGATAGATAGGGACTTATACTATAGTATCCCTTATTCTTTCTGTGGAAGAATTGGAAATGGTAACTCTGTCAGATGATAATGCGAACACTGGCATTTTAGGGATGCCTTAGTTACCTGAGCAGAAGAAAACAAGACTAAAGTTGTAAAATTTCAGCAGCAATAAACTTAAAATTATTTTTGATGAAAACTGTAAGTTTTTTTTTGTGTTGCATAAGCAGTCAAAACACATTGTGATAGAGAAGACAGATGCAGAAAATATTAGCAAAACATTCTTTGAAAGTGTTAAGAAATTTAACGAATTTTAAAAAAGCATAAACAGATAACTACAATGACTCCAATAGTCACCGCCCTCTCCAGACTTAAAAATAAAGATGTTTTTGACTGGAGGTAATGCATGACAACAAGCCTGGCAACCTGAGTTGACTAAGATGCCAGAAATAGACTAAAGTGAGTAATAACAGAAAAATCCACATTACATTTAAAAACCAGTGTAATGATAAGTGAAACTATGTGGAATTTCTTTGTAGGTATCAAATAAACGATAATACATAACTGCTGTCCATAGTAGGAAGCTATGTGGCATCTTGTTTATCATTGAGTCTGAATAGGAGACCACAAACTATACAAACTATTTCAAGAAGTCATTAGAGGTTAAGTTGCTAAGAATGTAGACAAAAATGCAGGAAGAGATTTCTTAAACTATAACTTGTTGGGGTTCAGCCTTGATGGTATTTGCACTTTCCAGAGTAGAAGCATGAAGATTAAAATTATTAATCAAAAGGAACAGAGATACTAGAGAAATAAAAGGCAGAAATACAGAACAGCACCAGGAAGGAAATTCCTAAGTTCACCCACATTTGTTTTCCACTTGTTTATATATTTCACTCCAAATGGGGAGGAGGTGGGGAGGCAACAGACTTCATTAACATGATATAAGTAATAAACCAAATAACCTGCAGTCAACCACTCCCTTGAACCTCCTGCCAGTCTCCTTGAGGGAGTAGGAATATACTTAATTCACCCTTATACTCAAAAACTACCAGTTAAGCACACCCTTCATCAGGATCTCTTGTTTGTAGCCATACCTGTTGTCACCAACGTTGGGACAGCAAGAATAAGCTCAGACTCTCTGACCTTTATAAAATCAAGGTGGAACTGACTCACATCTGTGGGCTCTAGCAATAACTATTTATTTTGATACATTTAAAACAAATAAACAAAAATACTAGTACACACATGTAAAACTAAGGCAATATGGACTCTAATCATTGGAATTGTAAGAAGAAAAAAATCTTTTTCATTCAAAAAATACTTTTGTCATAGTGTTTTATGACAATGTCAGAATAGTAACTAATACAATTTAAAGAATAGGACCATTCCTGTGAAGAACCCACTATACCCAATATATATGAATATGATGTGGAAGATTCACTTTTTGGTCTACTATAAAGTATTTAAACTGGTTGAATATTGTGAAGAAAGCTTAACAGGCTGTCCTAATAGGAGCTTTGAAGATAGTATTTTTGAGAGCAATGGGGATAGCTAGACCCAGCTCAAGAACTTTCAGAGGATACTCATATGAGCAGTTTAGCTAGTGGTCATTCCTGTGATATTTAGGCAAAATATTTGGCTTCATGCATTATTCCCTCATATTAGGAACTTGTCTAAGGCTAAATTATAAAGCAATAGATTAATTTCTTTAGCAAAGGCAATTTTCAAAGCAGCATAAAATTAAATCTATGAAATGATTATTATGACTATGAATGATTACTATGCAATGACTACAATGAAGAAGAGTAAATGGGGCAGCAAGGAAGACAAAATGCACAGTTTGAACAGAAATAGAGCCACTAGGCTTAATGTTGTACCAAGACTTGTGCTTTTAAAGAAATAGAGATTAAGGCCATTAAGGAGAGGCCCCCAAGCCACATTGGAATAAAGTCTCAAATGTTACATGGTTAAGCTTACTGCTTGTGAAAATAATGCTTATGAAGTTTTATACTCCTAGAAAGAAGCAATAAACAAAAAACTGGCCCTAATTTGGTTCAAGATGGGGTAGGGTCCATCCCAAGGTCAAGTGGAAGCCTGGTTCTGTTGTCTAAATGCTTCTGGTTTTAAAGGCACAAAAGATAAGAAAATGCAATAATTGTAAATTCTTTCTCTATAGATTTAAAGGGGCACAAAGACCAAGCAGCATGTTTCAGAGGGGATCCATGAATGAAGCCTCCAGAGGGAAAGAGACCCTTTGTGGCCATTGGTAAGATTGACTTGTGTTGAAGACACCAAGATAATGTAGATGACAGAGCCATGAGATATCTGCCATGCAAATCTGTATATAGGGAATGGAACTACCTTAGAAAGGGAGGTATATTGAATGCAGCAAGGCTGGAGCAGCCAAGCCATTTGACCACCTGATATTGGAAATGCAATTTCAGGATTTGATGACTGTCTTGTTAGCGTCTGGTCTTGAAATGTCTCTGTTCTTGCTTACAAAGCACCATTTACTTGTCCTTTGTAACAAAGTGAATATTCTGTGCCATTATGTGTTGGAAGTATGTAAATAAATGTTTGAATTGTTAATGGATAAAATCAAGAAATTTTCTGTTGTCTCTGTCTCTGAAAAGACTTGAATTTTAAGCAGCATTGAGATTTATGAATGTCAGTGGATACTGTTGAAGCTGGATTACATACATTTTGAGTTGTGATATCTTTAGGAGTCTAAGGCACTCAGGAAGTAGAAGTGGTCATTTGTATGAGAATGCCCTCTATAGACTCAGGTATCTGAACACTTGCTTGTTGTTGGAAGTGGTGTTTGGCAAGGTTTTGTTCAAAAAAATATAGCACTGGTTGTAGGCTTTGAGATTAAAAATCTAATTTATTTTCAGTTCCTTTTCTTTCTATTTTATACTTGAAGATCAAGATGTGATCACAGCTTCTGGTTTCTGCCATCATATCTGGTCTTTATTTTTCAGAGAAAAAGAAGAGTAATTAATATAAATGCCAAATTAGATTCTGTATAAATGACCAAAGTCCATGGCTAAGAATGTTATAAGATATTACAGAGAACCTTTTGATATTATTTTTATAAATGTCATGTTGTTAAACTTTCTTCCATATATTTAAGTTTATATTCTTAGATTTGTTCTGCTGACAACCTTGGTCAATAAAGCTTCCTATTTCCGTGGGTACTATTTAATGCAAAGACTCATGACTGTTCAGAATGCCAAATGTGAGTTCTCAGTCATAGATTTCACATCTGTATCATACATCTTGCTAAGGCTCAGTGAACATTATGCAAGAAGGGAGTAAGAACCAGAGAATAGTTAGGAATGCTGTAAATTACTGTAAATTTCTCAGAATTTGTCATGGCTATTATACACATGAACTTATCAGAGATAGAGTTACTTACAGGAGACCTATGCAAGATCAAGACAATTCAAAATTACAGTACGGATGTGGGAGGGACTTTAAGGTCCTTGCTTCCAACTGAGGAAGGATTGTCAGTTGATTCACTGCTGGGGCGGGAAAGAAGACATCCTTTTCTGTAGGCATATGGCTGCTGGTAGGTTCTCCATACACCTGTGTGTGACCCCCCACATTCATGCACACACAGAGACAACATTTAAATAAACAAGTAAACAAACAAACAAACCAATAAATAAAAAGCGAGGCCTGAAGTTGGGAGGGAGATATGATTGTGGGTCCTGGTTTAAATTGCATTCAGGAAGCTGACTGTGGATGTTATCAAAACTCATTGCATTTACATATAAAACTTTCAAAGAATAAATAAAAATATAAAATGCAGAATATTACTTTCAGATTACATCTTCATGAATGCCTCAGTTCATTGGTTTTATTTTAGGCTGTCATTCTTCATGAATAAACTTTGTTAAACATACTGAATCTGAAAGGCATGAAGAACACTTATTTCTTGTTAATGATTATTGTGGGATATTTTGATTGCACTCTGACACTCCTGAGACTACTCAACAAAGTTATACCTAAAATCACGGGGCAGAGTCAGTGACTATCTGACCAGAATTGGCCATAAAGAAGCCAGCAATTTGGATAGAGAAGATGTAAAAGAAGGAAAGAGTGGGTCTAGAGTTGATTCTGGGACAAGGAAGAATCATTTCTCTTGTCTTGTCTCCGGCGAAAAAGCAAGTTCAGCTAGTTGCTTCTCTGCCTTTCTGAGCTAGTAGGTTTCCATCCCAGTCTTTGACTTCTGAGTCTTATTGCTAAATAGAATAACAGAGACTCAATACAAACATGCAGCCATGATAGAGCTGCATCGAGGGACCAGAAGCTCCACCAGGCTGTGACCTAAGTGGATCGTAGAACACTGACTGAGGGGTCGTGGGGAGGCAGATGATAACTAAGAAATCAGAAGATTCATGGGCAGCTGCTAAGATGACAGAAAAAAAAATCAAATAATAGACTATTAAATGATGGTGAGAAATGTTTGATTTATAAATGTACTTTCAAATTTAGAAAGAATACTAACATATGAAGGAAACCCTACTTGTTTTCATACAATATTTGAGTTTTAGAAAACATAAGATTCAGATAGCATTGGATGAAATGTTATGTCAATTTGGTAGTTCTGGGTTTCTTAGAGATACTAGACACAATTTTTGAGAATCTTATTTTATTTCCTATATTTAATGTTTGAAATTACTTTAAGAGGCATCAACCACATTACGGGTGGGACCAACTAGCAGAATATTGTCACAGTTATGAATTTCTTGGAAAACAAGCTGGTTGTGAATTGAATACATGTTTTGGTCTAAATTTTCCCTCTTTTTATCAAGTACAATATTTTACTTTCTGACACTGTATCAAACATTTATTACTAGCTTTTAAAAATGTACATTGATCAGTCTTTATGTGCCAATATTTGTAAATAATTTTATTCCTAACTCCAAGTATACAAAATCTGTATTATATACAATAAATTCCGTTGAATAATTTCATTATTCATGTAGTATAAAAATTATTGGAGTGGTTGCTACAATGTACTATATTTAAGGAGATTTTTTTAATTAGTTAACAGAGTTGATTATCCTATATCATAAAAATAATTGACAAATGGGGAGCATTCGTATCTCCAGTATCTTTAATTTTCTCAAAATACAATTTATATATATATATATTAATCTATATATATATATGTATTACTTATATTACAAACATTACCTAAAAACATTTACCAAAGGAAACTCTTGTAGTTTCTGTACCATTTATAAAATATTCATTATTTCTGTTCCAAGAGAAACTAACAGCACAATTCTGAAGTGCAAAACCATATACTATCATCATATGTTCCATACATTTTTTAAGATACTTCACCTCAGCTCTGCTACTCAGGAAGCAAATTTTTGCACATTTTCTCATCAGGCAGTTACATCTGGAAGGATGATATGATAGACTGAAAAAGTTAAAGCAGAGATTGGGAATCAAATGTAAAGCTTTAATTTAGATATTTTGGCATAGAGAGAACTAAATTAAAGCTGTAGACCAATCTTCAAATTTTCTCTTATGAGACATTAGCTAAAAATGCAGTTATAGATTTTGTGGACATCTTAGAATACCTAGTGTAATTAAAAATTATTTTTAAAAATATGTGTTTTATATTCTTGGCAGGACCATCTTGATCTATTCAAGGTAGCAGTTTTACTAGCTGTGTTGATGGACATATGCAGACTTATCTTATCATGGCAAGGGAGTATCATGTGTATGTAGCAATAGGGAAGGAGTGATTATAGTGGGCAGAGTTGGCAATGCAGAGTGGGAAGTCCTGGTGGTATGTAAAAGAATCTATACAATGACTTGCCTCTTTGCAAAGGATCAAAGTGTGGATTTAAAAATGCCTCCTGGGAAAATAAATAGTCATTCATTTTTAGAAAGTCATAGTCATTGCAAATATTTATCAGTTTTTCCTCAAGGAAGGGAGTATAGAAAAATACATTTTGACAGAATAAGATATATACCAGGACTTAATGTTAAGCTAGGAGGACAGGAACAAAATGGAAAAGAATCCCATGTGCTGCTAGGAAACTTCAGCATTGACTGTGTTTAGATTAAAAAAAATGGCCTACTGATACCAAAACCACACAAAGACTCTACCAGGAAAGAGAATTACAGGCCAATCTCACTCATGAACATTGACGCAAAAATCCTCAACAAAATACTGGCAAACTGAATCCAAGAACACATTAGAAAAATTATCCATTACGATCAAGTAGGCTTTATCCCAGAGATGCAGGGCTGGTTCAACATACGAAAATCTATCAATGTAATTCATCATATAAATAAACTGAAAGAAAAAAACCATATGATCATTTCATTAGATGCTGAAAAAGCATTTGACAAAATTCAACATCCCTTTATGATAAAAGTCTTGGAGAGATTAGGGATACAAGGGTCATACCTAAATATAATAAAAGCTGTATACAGCAAGCCGACAGCTAACATCAAATTAAACGGAGAGAAACTCAAAGCCATCCCACTAAACTCAGGAACACGACAAGGCTGTCCACTCTCGCCATATCTCTTCAATATAGTGCTTGAAGTTCTAGCAATAGCAATAAGACAACATAAGGGGATCAAGGGGATTCGAATTGGAAAAGAAGAAGTTAAACTTTTGTTATTTGCAGATGATATGATAGTGTACATAAGCGACCCCCAAAACTCCACCAAAGAACTCCTACAGCTGATAAACATCTTTAGTAATGTGGCAGGATACAAGATCAACTCCAAAAAATCAGTCGCCCTCTTATACACAAAGGATATGGAAGCAGAGAGGGAAATCAGAGAAACTTCACCTTTCACGATAGCCACAAACAGCATAAAATATCTTGGGGTAACTCTAACCAAGGAAGTAAAAGACCTATTTGACAAGAACTTTAAGGCATTGAAGAAAGAAATTGAAGAGAATACCAGAAAATGGAAGGACGTCCCTTGCTCTTGGATTGGGAGGATCAACATAGTAAAAATGGCAATCCTACCAAAGGCAATTCATAGATTCAATGCAATCCTCATCAAGATCCCAGCAAAATTCTTCACAGATCTTGAAAGGACAATAATCAACTTTATATGGAAAAACAAAAAACCCAGGATAGCCAAAACAATCCTATACAATAAAGGATCTTCTGGTGGCATTACCATCCCCGACTTCAAACTCTATTACAGAGCTACAGTAATGAAAACAGTGTGGTACTGGCATAAAAACAGAGAAGTCGATCAATGGAATCGAATAGAAGACCCAAATTTTAACCCACAAACCTATGATCACCTCATTTTCGATAAAGGAGCTAAAAGTATACAATGGAGGAAAGAAAGCATCTTCAACAAATGGTGCTGGCACAACTGGATATCAACCTGTAGAAGAATGAAAATAGACCCATATCTATCACCTTGCACAAAACTCAAGTCCAAATGGATCAAGGACCTCAATATTAGTCCGAGCACACTGAACCTGATAGAAGAGAAAGTGGGAAGCACCCTACAAGAAATGGGCACAGGAGATCGCTTTCTAAGCATAACCCCAGCAGCACAGACATTAAGGGCAACATTGAATAAATGGGACCTACTAAAACTGAGAAGCTTCTGTAAAGCAAAGGACACTGTCACTAAGACAAAAAGGCAACCCACTGACTGGGAGAAGATCTTTACCAACACCGCAACAGACAAAGGTCTGATCTCCAAAATTTATAGAGAACTCAAGAAACTAGACTTCAAAATGCTAATTAACCCAATTAAAAAATGGGGCACTGAACTGAACAGAGAATTCTCAACAGAAGAAGTTCAAATGGCCAAAAGACACTTAAGGTCATGCTCAACCTCCTTAGCGATTAGGGAGATGCAAATCAAATCAACTTTGAGATATCATCTTACACCTGTCAGAATGGCTAAAATCAAAAACACCAATGATAGCCTTTGCTGGAGAGGCTGTGGTGGAAGGGGTACCCTCATCCATTGCTGGTGGGAATGCAATCTCGTGCAACCACTTTGGAAATCAGTGTTTCGGTTTCTCAGGAAATTCGGGATCAACCTACCCCTGGACCCAGCAATACCACTCTTGGGAATATACCCAAGAGATGCCCTATCACATGACAAAAGCATTTGTTCAACTATGTTCATAGCAGTATTATTTGTAATAGCCAGAACCTGGAAACAACCTAGATGCCCTTCAATGGAAGAATGGATGAAGAAAGTGTGGAATATATACACATTAGAGTACTACGCTGCGGTAAAAAACAATGACTTCTCGAATTTTGCATGCAAATGGATGGAAATAGAAAACACTATCCTGAGTGAGGTATCCCAGACCCAAAGAGAGGAACATGGGATGTACTCACTTATAATTGGTTTCTAGCCATAAATAACGGTCACGGAGTATATAGTGGTGAACCTAAAGAAGCTAAATAAGAAGGTGAACCCAAAGAAAAACATATAACTATCCTCTTGGATACGGGAAGTAGACAAAATTGAGGGGAGAAAATTTGGGACCTTGGGGGTGGGGTGGGATAGGAGTATCGGGGGATGGGGAGAGAAAAGTGAGAAGGGGAGGATGAGGGAAACTTGGGGAAACAGGATGATTGGGATAAAGGAAGGTTGGATAGGGGAGCACGGAAGCTCAATTCTTAGTTAAGGGAGCCACCTTAGGGTTGGCAAGAGACTTTAACCTAGAGTGGCTCCCAGGAGCCCAAGGCGAGGTCCCCAGTTAGTTCCTTGGGCAGCTGAGGATAGGGAACCTGAAATGACCCTATCCTACAGCAATGCTGACGAATATCTTGCATATCACCATAGAACCTTCAGCTGGTGATGGATGGAGATAGTCACCGAGACCCACACTGGAGCACTGGACTGAGCTCCCAAGTTCCCAATGAGGAGCGGATGGAGGGAGAACATGAGCAAGGAAGTCACGACCACAAGGGGTGCACCCAACCACTGAGACAGTGTGACTGATCTATTGGGAGCTCACCAAGGCCAGCTGGACAGAAGAAGCATGGGATAAAACCAGACTCTCTGAACATGGCGAACAATGGGGGCTGATGAGAAGCCGGGGACAATGGCCCGGGGTTTTGATCCTACTTCAAGTCCGGGCTTTGTGGGAGCCTAGCCACCTTGGATGTTCACCTTCCTAGACATGGACAGAGGGGGGAGGGCCTTGGACTTTCCACAGGACAGGGAACCCTGACTGCTCTTTGGACTGGAGAGGGAGGGAGAGAGGAGCAGGGGGAGGGGGAGAAGGGTGGGACGAGGGGGAGGGAAAGGGAGGCCGGGAGGAGGCGGAAACTTTTTTTTCTTTTCTTTTTCTCAATAAAAAAAAAATGGCCTAATTGGTAGGTTTCTGACTCTGAATCATATATTTATAAACATTATAAATAATAATTTGTAACATTTTATTTAATAATTTGTTCCTTTTTGTTGATTTTTTTTCTCTCCTGCGTATTATTACTGAAGAATAATTACATTTTTCCTCATTAAGATGTTTAGTGTTATGTTTATTCTGTGTCTGTGTGAGGATGTTTGTGTGTGCAAAATATTTACATATGTGGGGGGCATTGGTTTCCCTGCTATGTCTTAGCTACTTTTCTGTTGATGTAATAAATGGACATGGCTATAAGTAAGTTATGAATGAAGAGGCCTCTCTGTGACAAGAGAGAGAGAGATAGAGAGAGAGACAAAGAGACAGAGAGAGCCCATAATGGAAAAGAAAACATGTCAATACTCAGTTGGAGCATGAAGTCTAGAGAACACATCTTCAACTTCATACACATGAAGCAGAAAAGAAGTGAACTTGAAGTGGAGCAAACCTATGAATTTCTAAAGCCCACTCCAATTAATGTACACCTTACAGTAAGGCCACACCATCTAGAAATTCTCTAATATCCTTCAAATGATTCAAACAATTAGATATTAAATATAAGATCTAAGGGGAATATTTCCCATTTAAACCAGTACATGATACATCGTCTTATACCTTATTCTCTGGCAAGAGGGACATTCAGGGATTTTGAAACTATGTTGGCATCGGAAGCTTCTATTGTCCTAAACCGTTGTCTCAACCTCTTTCAACAAACGTTTGTAGGGGCATCTAGCTACATGTGACTTTTATGTGTGTGTGCTGGGGATTTGCATTCAGTTCCTCATGCTGGTACCGCAAAAATTCCTTAAATTTTGAGCCGTCTCCTTAGCAACTGTTGAATTCATTCTTGTCATCAAATGTAGTATATATTTAATTACACACCAGAGAGTTATGCTGATATCACTTTAGTCTCCTTTTTGAAAGCCTTGCTTATATCACAAAATCAACCTAGAATAGTAATTTGAAAGTAGATGAGGAGATAAGAAGAAATTTATGCTTAGCAATGTACAATAAGAAACAGAGTATTTAGGATGGTTATCCAGGAGGTAGACATTTCTTAAATATTTTATTTTATTTTTTATTTATTTATTTATTTATTTATTAAAGACTTCTGTCTCTTCCCCACCACCGCCTCCCCTTTCCCTCCCCCTCCCCCAATCAAGTTCCCCTCCCTCGTCAGCCCAAAGAGCAAACAGGGTTCCCTGTCCTGTGGGAAGTCCAGGGACCACCCACCTCCATCCAGGTCTAGTAAGGTGATCATCCAAACTGCCTAGGCTCCCACAAAGCCAATACGTGTAGTAGGATCAAAACCCATTGCCATTGTTCTTGAGGTCTCAGTAGTCCTCATTGTCCACTATGTTCAGCGAGACCAGTTTTAACCCAGGCTTTTTCAGACCCAGGCCAGCTGGTCTTGGTGAGATCCCGATAGAACATCCCCATTGTCTCAGTGTGTGGGTGCACCCCTCGCGGTCCTGAGTTCCTTGCTCGTGCTCTCTCTCCTTCTGCTTCTGCTTTTGACCTTGAGGTTTCAGTCTGGTGCTCCAATGTGGGTCTCTGTCTCTGTCTCCTTTCATCGCCTGATGAAGGTTAATGTTCAGGAGGATGCCTATATGTTTTTCTTTGGGTTCTCCTTCTTATTTAGCTTCTCTAAGATCCCGAATTATAGGCTCAATGTGTGTGTGTGCGTGCACTTGCATGTATGTGCATTTGTGTGTTGGGGGAGGTTGTGTACATGCATTCTGATGTCTATAGAGGCTGAAAGAATTTGATGCTCTGGAGTTAAAATTACTGTCAATTATTAACTACATATATGGGTGCTGGAAACTCTGATCCTCTGCGAGGGTATTCCATACTCTTAAGTCATTCTTTCAACCAATAGTGGAAAATTTTGTGAGTGGTCACAATTGGTCTTTGCAACTATCTTTTTTTTTTTGCTACTAGAGGAGAGTATGTCTTTTCTATTCCTGTCACATGGTTTTGAATTTTTGTGAGTATAAAAATGTGGCAGTGCCAAAATAGCCTCTACAGAGAGAGATATGACTAACTCAGTTCCCACAGAGCAAATATTTAGTGGCATAGAGCAAGACATATGCTTGTTCACTTTTTGGAGATGTAGCATGAATAATAAAAACTCAGAGACAAAAATTGGGTTTCAACCCAAAAACTAGAAAAGACAAATCTTTCCTCTACCAAGGCTGGGATAATAGAAACTAAGCAGACTAAACATCTCTCTCCTCTCATTTTATATTTCCTCTAGAGCTGGAATTAAAAGTGTGTGTCTCTCTAGTACTGGGTTTAAAGGTACAGGCCACCACCACCTGGATTTGTTTCTGTTGTGATTTGTGTAGCCCTGGGATTAAAATTCTTGGATTAAAGGTATATGTCACCATTTCCTGACTTCTAGTAGCTTTAGCTTTCCCTCTGGTCTTCAGTCAAGATTTATTTTTTAAAATACAATATATATATATATATATAGATAGATAGATAGATAGATATATATAGATAGATAGATATAGATATAGATATATCACTATATATCATTTTATATATATGTATATATATACATATATATATATATCACTATAGGGAGAGGCTAATAAGAATTTGATAAAGTTAATGTGAAGTATAAGTTTAGGCAAAGTACTTAAATTAAAAGATGCTACAGGCTGAATTAAAACAGATATTGTCATCACTGTGTAACTCAGATCGGAGATCTTTGAGAAATGGTAAAATCTTTCATCTAACTAGTTGCTTTTTATCTAGCAGGGAAATGGAAGAGGTATTGAGTATCTTGTCTATAAGATCCTAATATTCTGTATTCTGAAATATGACGGTTGATTTTAATCATTTTTGACTAAAATTAGAAAGCAATAAGGAAAGTTCATCAGAGTCTTAGTATCATCAGAGGTCTGCAGACCTTGATTCAGGCTTCTGTGACACAAGAGTATGCATATCAAGAAAAAAATCTTTAGGAGTGATTCCAAATTTTGCAAAAATGTAGAAGTAAGACCATTTATTTAACACATCCCATTAGATAAATATGGTATGCATTCACTCATATCTGGATATTAGCCACTAAATAAATGATAAATAAGCTACTATCTGCAGACCCGGGCAGGAGATGGAGCACATGCATCTCCCTGAATGGAGAAACAGAACAGATTTTATGAATATGATGGAGCCAGAGGTCAGTTGTAAAAATAGAGGGATCACATGAGAAGTGAAAGGGGAGAGGGAATGAGGGGAAGACAACTATAATTGAAGAGTATTTGAGGAGTCGTGTGGAAATCTAGTGCAATGGAAAAGAATAAAATGACTCCTAATGTTATTCTATTATGCTCATAGATCTACGCTTTATTTAGCCATCATCAGAGTCTTCCTACTGCAGCAAGTGAGGGCAAATACAGAAACTTGGAGCCAGATGTTAGAGAGAGAGAGAGAGAGAGAGAGAGAGAGAGAGAGAGAGAGAGAAAGAGTGAGAGAGAGAGAGTTGTGTGGAGCACACAACTCAAAGTAGGATGCTCCTATCAATTCCATCTCTTCAGAGCTCATTAGGAGGCAGAAGGAATGAATGAGACAGGAGATGGAAGATCCTAAGAGAATAAGGACTTCTAAATCAACTGAACAAAACACAAATGAAGTCACAGAAAGTGATGCAACAATTATGGGGCCTACACAGGTTTGCATTATCCAGCATATATATTTCAGTTTAGAATGCTTATGTACTAAAAGTATGAATGAATGACCTTCTAATTCTTTTGTCTGCTTTATGTAATCTTTTATTTTTTTTCCTGTTGGCTTCTCTTGTTCGATGTTAATATGATGGTTTTTTTTTTCATCTTATTTTTTATTTTGTTAGGTTTTGTTGCTACCTCTTAGAACCCTGTTCTTTTATAATGAGACAAAATTTAAATGAATCCAGATTGAAGAGGAATTAGGGAAGAACTGGGAGGAGAATCTGTATTCAGATTATATTATATTCCAATTATATCATAATATAGATTGAGAAAAGAATATATGTTTAATAAAAGGGAAAAATTTAAAAAATCTCCCATTACAATGGTTGTGTTAAGTTTTGTCAATTGTACTAGACTTTGGTCTCTGCCATTTTTCAAAGTCACCTTGGTTAAAGGATAGAAACAGGTAATATTACATTGGGATTCATCACCTCCAATTACTTACTAATATTCACAATTTTTATCAACTCCAAGTACTTTTCTAGTAATAAATTAATGAACTAGTCCCCTGGCCACAAAGGATAGACATTTTCCAGTATTCTTCCATACCACTGCTGATCATGCAATATATCTATTCACATTTTCCTCCACCACGTGTCAGAACCCCCCACCTTGTTCTCTTTCAATTTTCTTATGTTGAAACCTATTCTTAAGGTGATGGTGGTTGGAAATGGGACTTTTGAGAAGATTAGGTTCCAGTTAAAAAGAAGTTCTAATAAATGACATTACTTGATGTAGGAGGGTCTTCTTTCTATGTGTTACTTTCATTGGTTAATAAAGAAACTGCCTTGGCTTTTTGATAAGGCAGAATTTAGATAGGTGGAGTAGACCGAACAGAATGCTAGGAGAAAGAAAGCAGAGTCAGGCAGACACCGTGCTTCTCCTACCCAAGATGGACTGACCGTGGTTAGACTCATGCCGGTAAGCACAGTCAAGTGGTGATACACCTTAATAGAAATGGGTTAATCAAGATGTGAGAGT
Organism: Neodon shergylaensis; assembly: GCA_025134845.1. Lineage (NCBI taxonomy): Eukaryota > Metazoa > Chordata > Mammalia > Rodentia > Cricetidae > Neodon > Neodon shergylaensis. The sequence continues at coordinate 3,770,046 of JABTXL010001118.1, forward strand.
AAGCCAGTAAGAGGCTAGAGCTAAGGGGCCAGGCAGTGTTTAAATGAATACAATTTGTGTGTTGTTATTTCAGGTGTAAAGCTAGCCATGCGGAAGCTAGATGGGATGAAAAGCAGTCCTGCTCGCCTAATCACTACAATTACTGTTTTTCACAAAAGAGCTCTAGAGAGAATTCACTTCCCTCTTCCTACCTGTGAAGTATCAAAAGAAGATAGCCATGTATACATCACAATGAAATCATTGACAGACACCAAATCTGTCACCATGTGGATCTTAGAATTTCAACCTCTAGTATAATAAGAATTCAGTTGCTTCTTTGTCAAAAATCAGGTGTTCGTAGGTGTATGGATTAATATCTGTGTCTTTGATTCAGCTCCACTTTTCCTCCTGTCTGTTTTTATGCTAATACCAGGTTGTTTTCAGTACTGTAGCTCTGTAGTAGAGTTTGAAGTCAGGGACTGTGATGCCTCCAGAAGTTCCTTTATTGTACAGGATTATTTTGGCTATCCTGGGTTTTTTGCTTTTTCCATATGAAGTTGAGTACTGTTCTTTCGAGATAATGACATCTTGAAATGTGCAGGCACATGAATGGATATAGAAAACATCATATCACGTGAGGTAACCCAGACTCGGAAAGGCAAGTATCATATCTACTCACTTATAAGTGGCTTTTAGACATAAAGCAAAGAAAACAAGCCTACGATTCACAATCTCAGTGAACCTAGACAACATTGAGGACCCTAAGAGAAGCATACATAAGTCTAATCAAAATCCCAGAGAACCTAGACAACAAAGAGGAGACAAAGAGAGATATACATGGATTTAATATACAGAAAGGATCTCCTGAGTAAATTGGGAGCACAGGGACCATGGCAGAGGGTTGAAGTGGAGAAGAGAGGAAGGGAAGGGAGCAGAGAAAAATGTATAGCTCAATAAAATCAAGAAAATAATTAGTTGCTTTTTGTTGTGATTGCTATCGTTATCTAGTTGATGTTATTTTAAACAAGCACTTAGGAAGCATGAATTTTCCTATAACAGAGTTTAAGAAATAAACACAATCATCAAGCAAGTGACTGATGTGGAATTCTCCTCTGTATGCTGTGAATGCCATTGGCTAATAAAGAAACTGCCTTGGCCTGTTTATAGGGCAGAACCTAGATAAGCAGGGAAAATTAAACTGAATGCTGGAAGAAAGGAGGCAAAGTCGGGGAGAAGCCTTGGAGCTGCTTCCGGACCCAGAAGGGCTGAAACTTTGCTGGTAGGTCACAACCTCATGGTGATGCACAAATTAATGAAGATGGGTTAAATTAAAATGTAAGAATTAGTCAACAAGAAGCTAGAGCTAATGGGCCAAGCAGTGAGTTAAATAATATAGTTTCAGTGCGATTATTTCGGGGATGAACAGCAGGGAACCATCTAATGGCCATATTAAAAGTGACGGCCTCTAAGAAACATCACTAAGAAGATTAGATTGTTCTCTACAGCTTGGCAAGGAACCAGCACCTCCCTTTGCAGCACGTGAAAAACTTATAGTCTGTCCAAAGCATAAAATACATCCACATCAGAGAAGTGACATAGCTCGAAAAGAGAGCTCTACTAACAAGTTCTGACCACAAGCCCAGCTCAGCACTCCATGTGAGAACATATTTCAAGTGATTTCCCCATCTTGCTGATAGCAAATGGGCCTTTGATGTAATAGAGTTCAGACCATGGCGTTTAGTAAATTGGCTTTATTCAATATGAATACTCCTAGCTGAGAAAATGTGCAAAATGAGAGGATTACCAACTTGAGAAATTTTGCCACTAGCTCCTCTTAAGAAATTTTAGAACCAATTAGTAAGGTCAAAGCCATCTCTCCAAGAAGCTGTCACAGCCAGTCGTACTGAGACTGGTAGGCTGTGCTCAGCCCTACTTCCATATATGCTTAGTGGCACATATGATGACAAATCATGATGACTGATGGATAGTATTTAAAGTAAAGGGCCAGTCTCTGTTTCTTCTATTTCCAATGGGAGATGATTACTGGGCATAATTGCTCAGAAAACCATATCCAGTGGAAGGGTACACACAACCTGGAGCTGCAGAGAACTAATTATGGAGGCATGAGGTGCCTGAAGTCCCTGTAGATCATCTAGTTTGCATGATTTATTTTGGCATTTGGGGTGCAAAAATTGACTTTACTCTGGAATGACTACTAATGATACTACCTATTCTGGAACGCAAAATCCAATCCAAAATTTGGAGAGTGAAATTAGCATTTTTATTTTCAAGAAGAAGGACTAGTTTGATTAAAAACAGGGTCAAGATGACTTTAAAACTTATTTTATATTTTCTTTTTTTTTTTAATTTGGATTTTTGAGACAGGGTTTCTCTGTAGCTTTTTGGTTCCTGTCCTGGAACTAGCTCTTGTAGACCAAGCTGGCCTTGAACTCACAGAGATCCGCCTGCCTCTGCCTCCCGAGTGCTGTGATTAAAGGCATGCGCCACCACTGCCTGGCCTTTATTTTATATTTTCAAGGAATATTTGTAGCACTCTTTAAAAGTTATTTGTTTGAGAAAATGATGTCTGATTCATTATGAATATAATAATAATATAATGCAGATATATGGACGTAAATAATCAAATGGTGATGTTGAAAATATGATGCATAGATTGTAAATGAAGTATGGTAGGTTGTATGCTTGATAGATTAGATAGATAGGTTAACAAATAGGAAGACAGATGAGTCTACTATAAATGGACAGAAAATAGTCTTCTAAAAATCAACTAGTAACTTTCTTCAGTGGTTTTTTTTTAGTTTTGGTACTGAAAAATAAGACTGGGGTTGAGATATAATTGCATCATGAGGCCCTGGCATTCAATTTTTAATGTAGATATAATGTTTATGAAATACAGATTATACAGTTTAACAAAGAAGTACAAGAAATACAGTATTTTTGTGCCAAGAAGTTATATAAAGTGCAATAGATATATAATTATTTTTAAAAAGAAGAAACTGTGGTGGTGTTATTTTTAAGGAACTTATCCAGAGACATACTTATAAAAACAGAATAGGGACTTGAAGCTGAGTATTTTAGTTTGCCTATTCATAACATTGTTTATAATGCTTCTTCATGCCATATGAGCCACATTCTCCTAAATAAAACTTAGCCAGGCATTTTGGCAAGTAAATGTAATCTCAGAACTCAGGAGGTAGAGCTAAGATGATCATGAATTTGAGGTCAGCATGGGGTACATAGCAAAAGACCCAATTATTGATGATTTTTTAACCAAATCTTTAAATTTCTATAAATTTACCCTAATTTTTATACATCAATCTATAATTCCTGATGTAATTTCTCAGGTTTATGCTATAGATAACAACAGCCTTGAGGACGAAAAGTAATAACACAGAATAATCAAGCAGATGTTTTTGTGATGCAGGCAAAAGCCAACATATGTGAAAACTCATTTACCGTTATTGAAATCTCTTTTAATACAGCAATGAAATCATTTTTATGTTTTATTTCTATTCAGTCAATCAATATCATTCAACTTTAATTAGATTATGTTTGTACTTCCATATACTTATAACCATTTTCTTTAGTATTTACTTTGCAAAGAAGCATGTTACTCAGATTTATAAGGCCAAGTATGCATAAGTCAAAAACATTTTGTAAAACACTAATCTTATTTCCACTGAGACTACTCTCAATACCTTCTGTTTTAACGCCTTTAGTACCCAAAATAATAGTATATCTACTCCTCTTTTTGTTTTCCTTCTTGTCTGTCCAATTGATCAGTGTGTTACTGATTGCTTTGCCATGGAACAGCATGCAACTACTCCTAAACTATATGCTTCTATTCAAATTCGTGCCTTGATGTTACCAATCAGAATCAAAGCTCAGCATGAGCGTTGTCATACAAGATGTGCACTCTACTCATAATCCTCAAAACCAGACGTATTCCATATATCTTAGTAATTTCCCATGAAATTGGATTCAACGGATCTTTTCATACTTTGAAACTACAAATAGAAACTTTTACAACTTTTCATAAAGTATCATTCAAACTATCAAACAGTTATAGCTGGGTATCTACAGTATACAACCTAGATAAAATCCTCACAGTTTTTCTGTGCTTATTTGTTTGTTTAACAAAACATAGTATAGACTAAATGATCAGAATAACATATTTGTAGTTTAACTTTTTAATGTAAAAGGTTTTATTTGAGATACATTTTGAAATTCAAAACCCTTCTCTATTTCAATAAATTGGTAGTCATTTAAACTTGACTGATTTTAACAGACTAGAGAACACTTCAGCAATTTCTGTGAAATGAAGATACAAGGAAAGGCCCAGGGAAATTGCAAGCTGCAATGATAGGGAGGTGAAGGGATAGGAAGGGGGCAAAACTGGCTTGCTCGGCACCAGTGGTGTTAGACATACTAATCTGGTGCTAATCCCGTGACCTTCACGGTGTTCCACAATGAGAAAGATCTGAGATGTTTCTCTATACCTTATTGTGTGGGGATAACTTCTCTATCATCGAAGAGTCAGTTTATGCCAGAGATGTACATAGAAGGAAGGATCAGGTGTCTAGGGACCAACCTTCTCACAAGATAGCAGCTCTGTGGCTTGCTCTTCCATGTGTTGCATCTTTTCCTCAACTTCTGTGTTCATCATATAGAAACAAGCTTCTGATACGTCAGGCCTGAATTTCATTAAATTTATGTGGAACTGGGAGGATTCCTAATTACACCTCTGAATTTATAGGAAGAGCCTTATAGGTAACTCTATTTCATTTGCATCATTTTGTATATCTTAAGTCTAATTCATTGTCTTCAAACAACACATCAATCCTGAGGATCTTTATTTTACTTTTTAATACGTATTTATTTTTTAATGATATGGGGGGGGGCATATTTGCATGTAAGCACAGCTGTCTGGGAAGACCAGAATTTGATCTCCTGGAGCAGAAGTCATGGGCATTTGTGATCCACCTGATATGGTTGCTGGACTCAAACTTGGATCCTCTGAAGGAGTATTAAGATGTACTCCTAACCTCTGAGCCATCTTTGCATCTGTGCCTATCTTTAAATCAAAAGATTATAATTTTACTTAGTTACTGAGATGACTTATAATAGCCCTTTATTTATCACCCCCTTTGTTGTAAATTTAAGGAAATCTGTTGCTGTTTCATTATTATACTACTAATCGTTAGCCAGTTGCCCCAGCCTTGCCATAATTGCAATTTTTATGTTTTCATTTTTGTTACTCTTCATGTTCACAATTCAATCATGATATTGGAGTCTGAGGTCACAGTTTCTCCTTAGCTTCCAGTTAGTTAAATGTTTAGAGAAATTCTGAAGGGAAATAGTCACAGAAGAGGAGATTTTTAAATTCTGAGCATCCATTAAGTCTTGACAGGTTAAGCAATGACATATCCAAAGGAAGCATATAGGAAACAGTGAGAGGAGTGAAGTCTTCCAACTTGCAAATGAAACTGCATAAAAAATTAAGCCATATCAGAACTAATCTTTTTATACTTGTGTCTTTACTTCTTGAAATGAGATTGCAGTTCAGATAAGGCTTATGCCAGGACTACATAGCAGTAGCAGTAGTTGCAACATATGACAACCTGTGTCTCTCAGTAGTCTTAATAGGCAAAGAGTCTAAGACAGACAATGGGTTTGAAGATGTGAACTGCTTGCCTATAAATGGATATACCCATGACAGTACAATCATGACAGCTGTATAATGCGTACCCAAATAAGATATATTATCCAGAAAAAAAATGAAGCTGGATTATAAGACTTCCTTCACTGCAGTTATGAGACCAGTGAGATGTGAGATTCACATAAGAGGAAATTAAAATTTCCCTTAAAAACAACTTTGTTATGAATGTGTAAAATTTTAAAATTGGTATCTGGCAGATTACTTGGTGTATGGCTTCTGTGGTTTGAAAATATCCAATGACTGATAGAGATGGTTCAGGGGTTAAGAACAATAACCATTCTTCAAGAAGGTGTGGTTCAATCCATAGCACTCACGTGTCTACTCACAGCTCTCCGTGACTTCAAAATCAGGGTCTCTGATGACCTCTTCTGACCTCTATGAGTACCTGGTATACACACTGATGCACAGACACACATTCAGGAAAAGCCTCCATATAAATAAAAATTTAAAATTGAAAGAAAAATAAATGGCCAATGTCTTTCACTTACTTATTGGAAACTTACACTAAAGGTTGTAGGCAATTTGTTTTTAACCAGTGAATAATATGTAGTTCTATGAGACAATTATACTGGAATAAAGTTGTTAAAAGTTGCCAAAACTGTGTAACACATCATTTCTTACATAAAGTGGGGAAGTGTTGAATCTAGTGCCTCCACATCCCGGGCAAGGTCTCTACAGCTTGGCTGCATCTCCAGCCCAGTTCATTTGTAATAGAAAAAGAAACTGTGCTTCAGTTTAATGTCCTCAAAATAAATACTTCTATACAACAAGCCACTGTTCTGATGAACAGAATGGGTACCTCTGGTGGCAATAAACTGCACAGAGAAAGAAACTGTCCTGTATTCATGTTGCTAGTTGTGGACAAAATTCATACAAAAGCAAACATCTTGATGTAGATCTGTGAGCACAAAAGAACAGGAAGAAAAGTCCAAGTTCAAATGTTGCAGAGAAGAATATAAGCTAGAAACCAATTATGAGTGAGTACATCCCATGTTCATCTTTTGGGGTATGGGATACCTCACTCAGGATAGTGTTTTCTATTTCCATCCATTTGCATGCAAAATTCACGAAGTCATTGTTTTTTACTGCTGATAGTACTCTAATATGTATATATTCCACACTTTCTTCATCCATTCTTCCAGTGAAGGACATCTAGGTTGTTTCCAGGTTCTGGCTATTACAAATAATGCTGCTATGAACATAGTTGAACAAATGCTCTTGTCATATGATAGGGCATCTCTTATGTATATTCCCAAGAGTGGTATTACTGAATCTTGAGGTAGGTTGATCCCGAATTTCCTGAGAAATCACCACGCTGATTTCCAAAGTGGTTGCACAACTTTGCATTCCCACCAGCAATGGATGAGTGTGCCCCTTACTCCACAACCTCTCCAGCAAAGGCTATCATTGGTGTTTTTGATTTTAGGTTTCTAGCCATAAATAAAGGACATTGAGCATATAATTTGTGATCCTAGAGAAGCTAAATAAGAAGGTGAACCCAAAGAAAAACATATAGTCATCCGCCTGGATATGGGAAGTAGACAAGATTGCAGGGCAAAACCTGGGAACATGAGGGTGAGGTGGCATGGGGCTAAGGGGAAATGGGGTGAGCAACGTGAGAAGGGGAGGATGGGGGGAGCTTGGGGGAATGGGATGGTTGTGATAAAGGAAGGGTGGACACGGGAGCAAAGAAATATATATCCTAATTAAGGGAGCCATCTTAGGGTTAGCAAGAGACTTGACTCTAGAGGGGCTCGCAGATGTCCAGGGAGATGTCCCCAGCTAGTACCTTGAGCAACTGAGGAGAGGGAACCTGAAACGACCCTATCCTATAGCCATACTGATGAATATCTTGCATATCACCTTAGAACCTTCATCTGGCGATGGATCGAGATAGAGACAGAGATCCAAATTGGAGCACTGGACTGAGCTCTTAAGATCCAAATCAGGAGCAGAAGGAGGGAGAACATGAGCAAGAAAGTTAGGACCACGAGGGGTGCACCCACCCACTGTGACAGTGGAACTATCTAGTCGGAGCTCACCAAGGCCAGCTGGATTGGGACTGAATAAGCATGGGATGAAACCAGACATGGACAATAAAGGCTGATGAGAAGCCAAGGGCAATGGCACTAGGTTTCGATCCTAATACATGAACTGGCTTTGTGAAAGCCTAGCCTGTTTGGATGCTCACCTTCCTGGTCCTGGATAGAAGAGGGAGGACCTTGGACTTCCCGCAGGGCAGGGAATCTGGACTGCTCTTCATTCTCGAGAGGGAAGGGGAATGGAGTGGGAGGGGAGAGGGAGGAGGGGGCGATGTGTGGGAGGAGGGGGAGGGAAATGGGAAACGGGGAGGAGGCAGACATTTTTTTTTGCAACAACTAAAAAAAAATAAAATAAACAAAAAAAAGAATATAAGCTGACATGGTAAATGGTAGTGCTTTGTTTTTTTAAAACAACTGAGTGAGTTTGTAAACCATTAAAGAACTATCAGGTATTAAACATGAATTAAACAGAAAGAAAACCCAATATCCTCCAGATGAGTGTGAAATTTGATGCATTTCCAGAACACCTCTGTTACCCATAAGTTGAATGTCTGTTTCTGATGAGCTCTGTTGTCTTGATCAAGGCCCATGGAGTACCCTTTGGTTAGAAAACAAGGACTCTTGACTGTCAGTTCTCATTTCAGATGCAGTTGCTCGCCAGAACTGAAACCTTTATAAACCTGAAACCATAATGAGCTAAAGAGAAGTTTATTCAAAATAATTTCTCCATGTTCTGTAATATGAAATATACATTCTGATATTAAAATTGCCAAAATGTGAAAATAAGTATTAATTGGAGGGTTCAGTCATAAATGGAACCTTTAAACAACAACCCATCATGGTCAATGACCTTATTGGAAGGAGGGGCATGCAACTGTAAAAGCCAGTGGTTAGGGAAGACCCACCCATGTCAACAAAGTCTTCTGAACATGGCAGAACCACTGTTTACATGACTTTACCAACAGCAATTCATTGCCAACACAAGACCTGCACAAGATCAAGCCAGTCAACATTCTAGAATGGAAGGCTGAGGGGTATAGGATCCCCCACTGTTAGATGAAGACCTGCAGCCAGGTAATGGCTGCTGTAGCAGAGAGAGTGAGTGTTATTGAAGGGTGAGGCCCATGGTGAGTTGACTGCTCCAGTAATGGCTCTATGGTCATGAATTTATTGACTGACCAAATTGCACTTGGAAGGCTATACTTTTAAAAGGAGGATATGAGGTTGGATTGAGAAGGTGTGATACTGTATCTAAGAAGAATTACATAGAAGAATAAGGGGTGGATATGATCAAAACACATTGTATACATGTACGAATTACTAAAAAATAATAAATATTGTATTAATAAAAATTGTTGTTATATTACTTAACCACTTTTACAAACCAAAGAAAACACAATTTGTCTCTAAAAATTATGTAATTAATAAAACAATACAATGCCAGAGCAGAAGGAACTAAACAATAAGAGAAGATGGAAGGTAGTATCATGTTTAATACCTAGTTCTCTTCAGGACAATAAATGCTGAGTGCTGATAAATATATACATACATGCGTGCATACATAAATTCATACAGACATACATTTTGAAAAAAATCTGTATTATTTCAGCAGTTTTACTCTGGCAGAGTAAAAAAGAAATCTTGAATGATACTGCCATCAAACCCATGGAGCCAGCCAACCATGAAGTCTCTATAGCACTTATTCAGTGAAGTGTTGTAAGGTATTGAATAGAACACAGAAAGAAAGCACTGAGTGCTTTAAATTATATGCTCTGTGTAACATTTTTGACTAATATAGCTAATACTTAACTTTGTTGTCTGAAAATTATAAATCTTATCAATTGGATAATTTATATGTCTTTCAATTGATCCTATTGTGTATCTGCTTGTGTGTGTATACAAATATATAAAATATATTATAACATAGATATTTAATATATATATATATATATACATGTTTTATAGGGGCATATAAATTTTAAAACATTTTTAAAGTATTTAGTAGGAGTTAAAGGAGGAGGGGTCTTTTTACTTGATGTTAAAATACAAAACCTGGAACACTGACTTCCTAAGAACTAATGTATCAACTTCAAATGGTTTTCTACTGATTATTCCTGACTAAAATGCTACAGTTGTCCACTATATTTTTCCAGTAGATATGAAATGCATCTGAAGTAGAACTTTTTATCTAAGTCATTTTTCCAATGTTTTCTGGAATTGGGTTCAATGGGGTTTTGAACTAGTAAAATCAATTTATAAAGACAAAACTGAATACATTTTTGGAAAGTTCATTTATTTTCTTCCTTGTTTAACACATATGTAAATAACAAGCTCTATATTTTCTAGGAATCAAACACAAAGAATTGAACTTTTGATTTTGTTTATGAAATACCAATATTTGACAATCAGAAATTTACTTTTTCTAGATAATTATATTACATTTGGATAAAATAAAGCATTTACTTCTAAAATTCTAATTTTATCATTATACCAATCATTATTAGATTATAAATATATAAATATATAAATCATTATTAGATTGCATTTATCTTAATAATTAATTATTTGTGTATGATTAAATATTATATCATCTATGGAACACAGTCTTGTGTTCTTATAGTCTTAACAATGGCAGTTGTTAAGGGAGAATCTTAAAGTGTAAGGCAGACTAAAATGAGGTGCTGGTAGGGCAAATATTAGTCACAGTTCTTTTAGTAAATATTTTCAGACTTGCAATTTAGATTTTGGAAGTCTGATCCATCCACAGAGATGATGGGACTGATCTAATGGGAGCTCACCAAGGCCAGCTGGACTGGGATTGAACGAGCATGTGATCAAACCAGACTCTCTGAATGTGGCTGACAATGAGGGCTGACTGAGAAGCCAATGATAATGACACCGGATTTTGATTTTACTGCATGTACTGGCTTTTTGGGAGCCTAGTCTGTTTGGATGCACACCTTCCTAGACCTGGATGGGGGGGAGGGGGCTTCAACTTCCCACAGAGCAGGGCACCCTGACTTCTCTTAGGATTGAAGAGCAAGGAGAAGGGGAATTGGGGGGAGTGGGAGGGAAATGGGAGGATGGTAGGAGGTGGAAATTTTTAATAGATAAATAAATAAATAAATTGTAAAACAAAATAAAGAAATAAATAAAAATGAAGGTACATAAATAAAATACTATTAAGTTTTTCTTTAATATTAATATATTATAAACCAGAAAATCTTCTTGTGTGTATAGCATACTTTCTAAATACAATAACTATTAATATGTTGTTCTACAATCAAAAAATATCAATACAATGTTTATTCATTTAATACTGCAAATAATTAATACGTTCACCTCTGTAACCAAAATGTATTCTGGATCTTAATGGAAATCCCACATGACCACAAGATCCTCAAACAGAAGACCTGTGGAGTACATTGATGGGTATAAGAAGAGTACTGTTTGGCAAAGTGCTGCTTGGTGTATCATCTCAATGATAAAAACTTAGTAGGGAAGGAGACTTAGAAATGATAAAACATACTGCTTCATAGAAAGTTTTATTAGTCTATTAGCTTTCATCTAGAAACCACTGCTTCATTTTCACCATGTGTAAGTACTCTGGCAAGCACTAAAGACTCGGCATAAAGATGCATAAGCTGTATCACTTAACATCAGGCGATTCAGTCTCTTATGAGACATTTGCTACAGAAGCTCAGTAATCAAATTGCTGTCTCTCCCACTCAAACTTCTACTTCTCATTTCCTATCCCTTTCTTGGCACGGGGAAAGAACATGGTGTCTCAGTGTCGAGTGACACAAGTTTCCTGAATATTTTAGTATTTCCAGCTCTCTGGTCTACCCTGATGTTTAGAGGACACTGTTTCAGCGAGGTCGCTCATTGCCGCTACTTCAGTGGCTGAAGAGAAGCAGAGCATTCTCTTTCCAGCTGATTTTTTTTCAGGTGTGCTCTTTGTAGCAGCCCTAATGGGCAGACAGTTCACCGCGTCTCTCACTGTTGGCATCCAGGAGGCCAAGTCAGCACACACAGCCCATCAGATTAACCATGTAATAGACTCAGAAGCTACTCTAACGCCGTAAAACAAAATTGCTTATGGAGTCTGCCAGCACGCCAGATGCTGCTATTGGAAGAAATATCTTCCAGTGCTTAGCATCTGGGTCTCATGGTTGCCAGGAAAAGAAAGGGAGAGAAAGAGAAAAAAAGAACAAGCAATTTGCTATCATTGAGATTGTTTTAACAAATAAAAAGAAATAATATATTCAATATATTGAATAAATAAATAATATATTCAAATATCAAAAGCATCACTTTGCAGAAAAAGACAACAGTAAGTATTTCTTATACAGCATTAGGCAGGCGGCTACTCATTCTGTCCTCTGTACAGTCCTGACACAGTGGGTCAATTATTTCCTAAAATAATCATAATACTGAGATTCTTGAATTGGAGTATAAATGTCCAGTCTGTTTCCAATATGCTCATTTTATTCATGTTTTGCATATTAACATTCTTGCCTACTGAATATAAATTCTTTTATTTAAACAAGGTAAGAAATAATGTTTCTACACTAGCACTCGCTTGTTTATTTTCTGACGGCCAATTACATAATTGAATATTATAGCTAAAGATATAACTCCCAAATATCAATGAACAGTTTTTCAGGAAAATTATTTTTCTGAAGCCAAATAAACAATAGATTTACCCAATATCATTTAAAGAAAATTAGATTTAGTTTTTATACCCAAACACAAAATGAATGAGATAGATCATCACTTGTGAGTTCCCTAATTATTAATCTTGTCTAACCCTGAGGAATTATGGTTAATATATTTAGATCTATTTAAACTGAAACGTTTCAAAGACAACTTTAAACATGTATAAAATGCATTTTATAATAGGCTAAAGATACTTTTTCATTTACTCTTAGATGTAAAAATTATAATTCAACCAATATAAATGTCTTTGTTTATATGGGAACAGTTACTATACACATACACATGCAAATAACACAAATGTATGAGTTTATGTGAGCACTTTTAAAGGTAACATGTCTAAATAAGTTTACAATAATATTTGTTACAGTGAAAAGTAAAAGATCTAAAGGTATATCACAGATAATGTAGGATGTCCGTCTGTATATGTGTTGCTATTATTGGTTAATGAATAAAGCTGCTGGGGCCAATAGCTTAGTAGAATAAAGCCAGGTAAGAAAACAGAACAAAGATAGAGAGAGAGAGAGAGAGAGAGTAGGTGGTGTCAGAGAATGCCATATAGCTGCTGAGTAAGAAGAACATACAGAACCCATTCCAATAGGCCAGAGCCGCCTGGTGATACACAAATTGATACAAAAATAGTTTAATTTAAGATGTAAGAGTTACTTAATAAAAAGCCTGAGCTAATAGGTAAAAATGTTCCAATTAATATAGTTCTGTATTATTATTTGAGTCTGGTTGACTGTAAAACAGCTCTTTTAAATTTTATGTGGATGTAGTTGGCACCATTATGTAATGGAGGCTGTGCTTTAGTTTCCCATTTTTATCAATATGTCTATTACCTTGAGGCTGTGGTCTACCAGCAAGGTTTCGGTGTGTCCTTCTCTTTCAACAACTAACTACATAGTGTCTCTTTGACTGCACCTACTCTCTCTATATATGTCTGTTTGGGTTTCCTGACTGGCTCTGTTTACAACATACAGAGGATAATTTCATATCAACTGCAAAATAGTTTAATAATTTATACAATATTTCAATTAATTACACAATATTGCAATACTGTACTGTGTGCACTGGTTGAAAGAAATATATATGCTATTTATGATGGCATAAGAGCATGAACCTAGATGGAACTGAATGAAGAAACCAAGGATTGATACAGAGATCTACAGTGAAGCACTGGGTCAAGCTATTGGAGACCACTCGAAAAGATGGAGGAGTGATAATGTCAGCAAAGGGTTCAAGACCATGGTGATACCCACAGACACAACTGATCTGAACTAATGAGAGCTCACTAACTCTGGAGTGATAATGAGAGAACCTATAAAGGACCAAACTAGGCCCATATAATGTGGAGACAGTTGTGAGGCTTGGGAAGTCTGTTTGGCCACTGGTAGTGGGACCAGGATTTATCCCTAGTGCTTGAAGTGGCATCTTGAAGCACATTTTTTTTTTTTTTTTTAGGAGAGAGATCTTGCTCATCCTAGATATAGGGGCAAAGCTTGGTTTTGTCTCTAGGTTAAGTATCAGACTTTGTTGTCTCCTCATGAGAAGTTTTAACCTTTTTGACCAGTGCATAGGAGGTGGGAGGAAGGGTGGGGTGGGAGGAGGGAAGGTAGTGTGAACGGGAGTAACTATGTAAAATAAGAAAAGATTGAATTAAAAATTTTTAAAAATTAAATTCCATTCTAACTAATTTAAGTACTAAAAATCTAAATCTCAGTATCCCAGTTTATGCATTTACTTCTATGTGCATAAAAATCTGTCAATGGAGAATCGCTTAGAATCTATAAACTTACCCTCAATGTATTCATATATTGTTTAAAATAAACATTCATTTTATTCCATTTTCAGTATGTGATAGGTATTTTACACTTTAAATCTTAAAGTGAAAGCCTATTTATTTGTCTATTTAACTTGTTTATCCAATCATAGGCTAAAGATGTGTTATTTCTTTGCCACACCAAAGGCACTGTGAGAACGGCCCACACATTATCTATTGTGTCATCAGATCATCTACTGAAGATAGAAGCTTCTTTCATGAGGGTATACAGATTCACTAAACTATGAGTGTAAGAACACAATCCTAGAGAACTTAGACAACAATGAGGACACTAAGAGACACTTACATATATCTAATCTATATGGGAAGTAGGAAAAGACAAGATCTCCTGAGTAAATTTGGAGCATGGGGACCTTGGGGGAAGATTGAAGTGGGGAGGGGAGCATAGGGAGGGGAGCAGAGAAAACTGTAGAGCTCAATAGAAATCAAAAAAAGAGAGAAAAAAGAATACGTCATTGGGAGTTGATTTAATAATATTTTGAAGATTATTTAGGTACTATCTAAGGCATGCGAACTTTCAAGCCACAAGTTCTGACCTGTAATAAAGATGCTTTCTGTAGATTTCTTCTTGTGGACTTAGCCTTAAATCCAATCGAAGTGTACTTGTTTATTGTATGACATTCAGACCGCTATTGCATCAGTGGGCATGTTTTTCCAGGGTGATCTTTGAAGATCACAAAGTTTACAAGTGGTGATTTTTTTCTCCTCCAGTAGTTTGAATATTGTGACACTTCCATATGAGAGTTAATAACACCTCACTTGAATGAATAGGCAGGACATTCAGAAAAAAATATTTAAAAATCAATACTCCAGACTTGATGATATAATAAAGTGGGTATAACAGAAATCTGCAGAGTATTCAATCAAAACACTGAAGAAGGCATACTCTTCTCATCAGCCCATAGATTATTCTCCAAAATTGCTTATATATACTATGATGCAAAGTAAGTCTTGACAAATATAGATAAGTTGTCAAAATATCTTATATTCTATCTGGCCACAGTGTAATAAAACTAAATAGTAATAGCAATACAAACAACAGGAAGTACAAAAATAATGTAAATTTAAGAACATGGCTCAAGGGAGAAATAAAGAAGAAATTTTAAAATCTAGAATTAAGTTAAAATATGCATATTAAAATACATAGAATGATATGAAGACAGCCTTAAGAAGAATATTTATAACATCAAGTGCCCACATCAAAAATTTAGAGAGATTTCAAATTAATGACTTAATCATATACTGGAAGGCTAGGAGAAAACAAAAAAAGACATCACTCAGAAAAAGAACACAGGAAGAGATAAACAAATTCAATACTAAAATTAATGAAATCAATGAAATGAAAAGTAGTTTCTTAGAAAAGACTAGCAAGATTGCCAAACTGTCAAAAATCAAAACATATCACCCAAATCAAGAAAAATTATACATGAAAAGGTAACCAGTATAACAAACTCAGAAAAACAGAGACTTGTATAAGCATACTATAAAAATCTATATTCTACAAAACATTTCAAGTTTTGTGTAAAGATTCAACTCAACAATACTGAGTATATTAATCTGTGTTATGATAAAAATAAGAACTTACTACTCCTAACTGAAACTTTATACCCATTGTACCTAATGACTAGTAACTTTACATCCCTCCCCATGCAATACTCAGCCATTGGAAATTACTATTTTATTCTGAATCTCCTTCTGATATGATAGGTTCGTTATATTTTACATATTCTTGAGGAAAAAACTACTACACATTTTTTATGAAAAAGTGAAATTTTCTTGATATTATTTCTCACTTTGAGAAATATGGAGAGTTTTACATAGTTATGCACTACTGGGTATTGTGCTGATTGGATATTGAATATATATATATATATGTATATATATATATATAAATTATATATATATGCTCAGGTGTCAATGTGTATTTCATTTTGTGTTAGCTTACATGTATTCATGCCTTGAGTTTTGTTTTATAAAATATAACATGGTCTTAAGATGAATGCAAAAGTAGACTCATAAATGCAACACAAAATTAAATAGGTACACTTAGAAATTCAAACCCATATCTCCGGTAACAAAAATTGTATAGGATAGATATTAACTTAAAGTCTACTTTCTCTTAATTTGGTTTAAACATTACTATGTCTATTTCACAGCTGAGGGAGTGCAAACATAGATACTGAAAAAATAAGAGTACAATAGGTTTCTCAGAGACCAAGCCAGCATAAAAACCAAATCCATCTTGTTGCATATCAATGCATTCTCCACTGAAAGATGTGTGATGTGGTGGTTTGGCAAGATACTTGTATTTGTTATGTAAAAATGAAAGCATTTTGTAAAGCACAACATGATTTATCAAAATGTTACACAATAGTCTATATTGCATAGGGCCTTTGCTAAGTCAAAGTGCAAAATCATAATTGGAAGGATGCATAACCATAAACTGATTCTTTACAATGATAAAACATAAGATCATCAGAAGACTTTGATTCACTAGTTTTAAATAAAATCTTAAAAATACTTTATATATTGTAAAACACTGCAATAAGAGTTCAATTATTTTCATATTCCTTATGTTTGGCTATTCATTTACAAATTAATTTGTTACTTAAGTAATATAGCTAAGTATAAGTTTAAATATATCATATGTACAATAAATACATTTCTGAGTGAACATGTGTTCATATGCATTAAAAATTTTTAAATTCTTTAAAAATTGTATTATGACTATTAGAATGTAAAGTTGCAAAATTGTTATTATGGTAAATAATTTAGCATCATTAAATTTCTTTATATTTCAGTTCTTTCCTTCTTTTTATTTCTTTTTCTATCACTCTGTCTCTGTCTCTCTCTTTTCCCCTCTCTCTTTCTCTCTCTCTCTTTCCCTCTCACTGTTTATATGTGTGTCTGTGTGTAATGCGAAGATTGTAGATTTTCTGATTGGAATGGAGTTTGTTACAAGGTTTCTTGTAAAAAGAATTTCAACTGGCTATATTACTATAATGAAGGTAGAAGTAATGGCCATGATCTAAAAGATCACAATCTTGTATTGTGACAAAGTAGAGAGCAGTCTCCAATGAGATTCCTAGAGGCATGCACACACTGCTGGGACTCCACATTTATGACCTGTACCTGAAAGATAGAGAATATGCACTCATTTAAGCTGCTAGAGATTGATGATTTGTTACCATAGCAAGAGGAAACTAGTTCATACAGGTCTTTATCCAGTAGAGTGCATTAGTCTGCCTTTGGTGACAGTAAGAACAATGGAGGACAAAAAAAGCAAAGGAATGAAAAAGAAATTTAGTTTGTGGTTAAGATAATTTGGGTTATTATTGAGACAGTATTATTTAGGTGATATACAAAAACAGTTTTAGTGCATCTATTGTATGAATTCAGACATATGGAAAACAATTATTATTAAACTGTAAATGGCACCTAGCTATATGATGGGAATGAGTTTTGAATTTTAACAAAATTGTGGAAAATTAGACAGCTGAGAGAAAATAGGTTGACAACTATTACTACAATTTGTAGGAAGAAAATACTGGGGAAAACAAGATCACTAATTTCTATGAATGTATCATGATATCACAATCAATTTTCAAGAAATTAGACAATATATAAAAATATTTTAATTTGCTTTGTGAATTGTTTAGTTCTACTTGACGAGAGATATAAAATACCTGTGTTCTCCTCTGAACTATATTTATCATCTTTCCCACAAATAACAATGAAAACCATGCTATATGGCATTTTCAATATGTGGCTGTCAATATAAAGCAGTTATAACTGTGCTGAAAAATACAGTGTCCAAAAATGAATATTCAAACATTAATTAAATCAAAACCTAAATCAGTTATACACATTATTTTCTTAGTTTCTCTGTCTAATTTTCATTGACTTGATTGCCAAATGTGACTAATACTGATCACATTGGGTACGATAATGAGATATGTACATCACAACTCTGTCCATTGTGAGGTCCATTGACTGCTGGCTGGTGTGCTGTACATGGATTGGGGGCAAGTGTCTATTTGATAACCCATGTAAATTCTAATAAAAACGATTAACAGAAATGGGAAATTTTCTTTAATTACAGAAATTGATACACTTTTTAAAAAAAAACTTTCACCTGTTGATTAAAGAATACTATAGAACATTCATATCATTTTGCATGCACAAAATTGCTTAAAGACTGATGTGGGAGGCTAGGAGAGCCAGCGAGGGGTGAGTTGCTGATCCCGTGGCTTCAGCCCGGGACTGGGAACTCGGAAGTTCCTCAACCCCCTATCCTTCCTGGGCTCTCTGCAGGGCCTCTACTCCCTGCATACTGCCTCTTTCTTCCTATCCCATCCAGCTTGCATCCAGAACCCTCCCTTCTTCGGCCCCTCTGCCCTCTG